>PVKS010008220.1:0-52550 GCA_004027875.1 Aplodontia rufa
ATCCACCCCCCATGCATCCACTCACTCCCATCCACTCGTCCACCTATCCATCCATCCGTCCATCTGTCCGTTCGTCCGTCCACCCACCCATCCATCCAGTAGTTAGTGATTCCCAGCTTTGTGCGAGGAGCCGTGTGGAGCACTGGAGAGCGGTGGTGAAAATGCAGCCATGGCCCTGCCCTCACCAAGCTCCATTCTAAGGGAGGAGAACCAGCACAGGCTGGTGAGCCTTCCACCAGAAAGACCAACTTCTAGGAGGGGTTGAAAACTGGATTCTTTTGTGTCCTGGAGTTCAGTGATTGCCAGGTCCTGGCTGCAGCCGGGTTCCTGATAAAACATGGAACAGGATAAATTGCAACCTCCCCCTTGTCTCTGACTGGACTGTGGGCATCTTGATGGCCCCTGGGGACCCTAACACCATACACAATTCTTGGCACAGAGGAAGAAGTCAGAAAAAGTTAGATGACTGAGGAGGTGGAAGAAAGAATGGATGGGTGGACAGATGGATGGACCAATAGATGAACTACGGGCTCAAGGCCAGAGGCCTGGGCCACCTGTCCCAAGTTGGAAACTCGATGCAGAGCACACCTCTACCTCTGGCCAGGCACAGGGACCTCTGCAGTGCTACCTGTGTGTGAGTTCTGGGCTCAGTGGTGCGGACCCAATCGGGGTCAACAGATAAACAGCCGTGTCCACTGTGTGGCCAACACCTGGCCAAGCTGGGTCTCCAGTTCCCTCTAAGGATGTCTGCCCGCCCCTTCCTAATGGAAAGATCGATCTCCACGGAGAAGCTGGAATCAATAGAGGAGCTGATTAGTTCTATGGTCTCACTGCCATCTGTTACCAGGGAGCGGGTGTCATGGAAAGGGCTTTCTTACCTGGAAAATGGGGCCAGCCCCACGCCTCTCGGCTTTGCAACACAGAAGGTGGACGGGACAGGGGCATGAAGGGCCTGGCTGGGTCCGTCTTTCTGTTTTGGCAATGAGCTTCCAGCGTCCTGGAAAGGCGGAGAAGGGATCTGGGACCTTTTGTCCTGTGTTGGTGTCAGTGTACCTCGAGAAGTTCTCTCAAGCTCGGAGTGCAGGCTTCGTGGGCCTGCTTGGCAGGAAGCTGAGCTGGGATGCGTGCGTGCTGGGGGTCCTCCACCTCCACCAGAGGACATGGGCTGCAGCCCACTTGCATCTCTGGACAGCTGAGTCCTGGGTCAAACTCTTCCTGGGTTGCAGAAGTAAGGTGCAGGCACCCAAGCTCAGCAGCAGTGGGGAGGAACCTGGGAGAATCTGCCCCCACCCCTGCCCCTGGGGAACTTTATAACCACTTTTGTGGTAGGTTTTTTTATTTTTTTTTATTTTTTTAGTGCTGGGAATAGAACCACCCAGGGGTGCTCAACCACTGAGCCACATCCCCAGCCCTTTTTTATTTTATATTTTGAGACAGGGCCTCGCTAAGTTGCCGAGGCTGGCTTTGAACTTGCGATCCTCCTGCCTCAGGCTCTGGAGCTGCTGCCATTACAGGTGAGTGCCACCACAGACACTCTTTCTCACTTATTTTAAAGTAAGTATAGTGCTTTTCTCTAGATTATAAAGCCAGATAAGACTTAACAACAAAGAGCAGAAAATAAATTAGAATTGTTCTTAATTCTGTCACCTAGAGATTACCACTCCGAACATACAGCCTTCTCTGTTCCCAAGAATAATACTAAAAATAGCCGCTCTGTCTTTCCTGCTCATTAGGTGGCTGCCTGTGCCTTACCTGGTGCAGGCCTTGCTGGAGCCTGCGCCACGGGAGCTCCTGAGCCGAGAAGAAAGCGAGGACTGGAGAGGTGCAGAAGTCACGCCCTCTGGAGAGTGGCACTCATCTGTTCACTCATAATCACTTGAGTGGCAGCAGGCCAGACATAACCTCTACCCGGGTGAGTCCACGTTCAGACGATGCTTACAGATCTCTCAGCCCAGCCCCGCGGCTCCTGGCCACTTGCTCTTTCTCTCTGAGATGCCCATCTTTTTAGGTGTTCTACAGAGTGGGAACTTGACAGTCTTCCACTTTGACGCTGGGTGAGCCCTGCTCACACCACCAGGGAATCTCGGCAAACAGGGTTGGGTTTAAGGCCACAGAACAGCCATGCTGGTGACTGGTTCTAAGTGCTTCCATCACAGATGCCAATGGATGGAGGCACAGAGGTCCCCCACCTGGTCCCCTCAGGCTGTGATGGCCCTGTGGCAGGGTCCTATAAGGTTGGCAGGGGCTCTGGGGGGCCCACAGGCTCACTCTCCCTGGTACTGCGCCCGCAGGGGATCTCAGCTCTTCACGTCTTTCTGTCTTTGTGCCACATCTCCCCTGGGACCTGCTATTCTCCCTGCCTGGGAGGCGCCAGGCCAGGTGGGGTTGGCCAGCTCCCTCTCCTGCGCCTCCCCCTGCTAGGAAAGGTGTTTCTCCCTGCTCTGCCCTGCCCTGCGTGGGTGCTGGGGATTTCATCTGCCTTTGGATATGAAGCTCAAATTGCACATCAAAAAGGATAATGCATCTTTAAGCTGTTACAACGACTTCTCAATTTTTCATTTCCTGTCAGGGTGGGAGCTGCAGGAGGCAGGGGCGGCCGCGGAGCCTGTCTCCTGCCAGCCAAGTGTCTGCCTGGATTTGAGCAGTAGGAAACCCAGGGGTGATAAATCGCTATTTCTAAGTAAATTTCATGCATTTGCCCTTTGGTTAAAGTCTCCCCTCTCAGCACTTTCCCTGTGCACACAGCCCGACTAATAACGCGCCGTGCAAGCCTCTCTCCGCTGTGACAACTGATTGCACTTTGAAGTAATAATGGCTGATTTAATAATTGGTATAATTTTTCACTAGTACCTGAATGTCATCGACGCACAAAATAAGCTACCTGGACCCACGGCTGCAGCACTTTCTTTCCTGGGAAAATCAATAATGCATTAAACCCCCAACCTAGGACCCAAGAGGCCAGGCCCTGATGGAGGCCATCACGGGGGTGGGGTGGGGGGTGGGGGCAATGGGTCTCCCAATGGAGACCTGAGGGCAGGAAGACTGGACAGCGACATTTGGATGGGCTGGGTCCTCAGGTCCAGCCTGGGTGGAAGAGCAGAGACAGAGCCAAGAGCCCCCTCCAGGTTCTGCCTGGGCTGCTCCCTGCCCCACCCTCCAAGGTCCAACCTTCTATCTAGGGGCTGCAGAGATGGAATCGCCTGTCCCGCAGGGTGAGCTGCCGAGCACAGGGGCCACGTGTGCTGTCCCTGGGTGAGTGCACATGTGGCAATGGAGTTCATCATCGTTATGGAGTGGGGATCTGATCTGAGCCAGGGACCATGTTGGGGACACAGTGCTGAGCAAGACCCAAGCCCCTGAGGACTCTGGAGTCCTCAGACGTGGGCGTGTGGGTCTGTGTGCTTGTGCGTGGGTGAAGCCTGAGGGAGCCCCGCTGCCGCCTTGGTTCCCAAAGTGCATCCATTCCCAGACCTCAGGCCAGGCTCCTCTGCCACGCTGAGCTGGGCAGGGCAGCCGGGGACCTGTGCCTCCTCAGGGCTCCTTCTCTAGTGTTTGCACCTTCCTGCCCTCCCTCCCGCCGCCTGAGCAGTTTCACAGACTCAGTCACCTCTGAATCCCGCCCTGGGATGAATCAGGTGCTCTAATCCCTGAGCCCACTTCCCATCCGGAAAGAGGGCATGAGAACACTGGAGTCACAGTTCTTTTGAAGACACCGTAGGATGATGGATGCAGCCTGCACATAGTAGGTCCCCCACAAACATTACCTCCTAACACTCCTTCCTGGCCACAGGCAGACCACATGAGTACCTTAAGGACAGGGAGTATATTTAATTCAGGTCTGGTTTCAAGGTCCAGCCACAGCACATAGTAGGTGCACAATAAAATCTGTTAGATGCCTGGGTTGATTCCATCAACCATGACTATAAGACACAGTGTATGGAGGAACCAAAGCGCTCCCACCCACTGTGTAGTTTGCTGGAGTTTTGCAGGGGCCAGGTGGATGGAGGGTTCTCGTCCTGGACAGAGCTGGGTCCTGGAGGCTCGGACAACCCCAGCTGCAAGGTCTCTTCACTTCCACCCTCTGCTGTCTGGCTGTGAACCAGGAAATCGATTTCAACTTCATCTCATCTCAAGATCAAACATCTTAAGTGAGATTATTCACGTCCCTCCACTGTTTCTAACTCATTTCCTATTTTCCAGTTGAAGAACCCTGCCAGAAGCACTCTGTGGCAGAG
Source organism: Aplodontia rufa (assembly GCA_004027875.1). Lineage (NCBI taxonomy): Eukaryota > Metazoa > Chordata > Mammalia > Rodentia > Aplodontiidae > Aplodontia > Aplodontia rufa. The sequence continues at coordinate 4,236 of PVKS010008220.1, forward strand.
ATTAAAACACTTTCGGAAGCAGGCACCCAATTCTTCTCCTTGGATGGTAAGCAAATTGGATGTCTGTGAGAAGCAGGCAAATTTTATTATGAACACATAGTTTGCTACTTAACTATCCTTAAGTCTCCCGGTGCTGGGAGTTCTCAGCAGGAGGCCTCCAGAGGGGAGAATCAGACCCCCAGCGGGGGCCCAGCCTTTCCTACACAGTGGGGAGCAATCAGATCCTCATCCACCGCCCAGGCAGACCCAGTCCCCAGTCACCCAGGACAAAGAGAGGGAACCTGGACTGCTGGCCCCTGCCAGGTACGTACCTGATTTCTCTGAATCCTTGCAAAACTCTTAGGGAGGAGAAATTGCTTTGATCAGTTTTTAGATGAAATATCCGAGTCAGAGAAGGAAGGTAACTTTCCAGAGGTCACACAGCAGGCAGAGGGTCAGTATTAGATGCCCAGCCCATGTCCTTTATCAACACGCAGCAGGTCAGTTGCAGAAATGGCAGAAATTCACCACCTCTCCCTGTGGCCCCAGAGTGGAAGGTCTCGTTCCTCCCCTTTGAATCTGGGATGGCTTTATAAAGTGTTCTGACCATAACAATGTGCTGGAAGAATTGTTCACCGGTGCCAAGCTGCCGACACCTTTGGTCTCCATCTGTCTGTCTCTTTCAATTTCTGCTGTGCACAAGTTCAGGCTCGCCTCAGAGGAAGGGCCTTGGAGGAAAGCTTGGTTGTCCCATCCACAGACACCCTAGCCTAACCCACAGCCAGCCCAGTTCCCAGACACACACAAGACAAGAGGAGCTGAGCCACCGGGCCCCCACTGGAAGCCAGAAGTGCACGAGGGACCCCAGCTGAGACCAGAAGAACCCTCCAGCTGGCCAACAGCAATCCAACCAAGAAACACTGTTTTCAGAGACTGCCAGAGTCTAGGATCTGGAGAGGTTTGTTACACAGCTGCAGCTAACACATGCAGCCACCTACTCGAGTCCAAGGGACTGGGATGGAGTCTTGGATTTTCTGCCTCTGTCTCCAAGCCCACACTGAAGCCTGCCCTGCAGGAATGGATGTGGGACGCCAGTTGCTGCTCCCATTTGTCAGAGCTTATGGAGTTATGAAGATACAGGTGCGTCACCCCCAGACTGTGCGCTTGCCCTGCCGGCTCCACACTGTGCCTTCTCTCCTGTTGGACTCCTTGACACTAGCCACGTGGCCATGCATGGTACCACATTCTCTGCCCATCTCCCTGCATCCTGAGCACAACCCTAGGTGGCAGCCACTGTCCCTTCCTGCTTCATAGATCAGGACATGGGTGCTGGGACACCAGGTGGCAGGTCTCATAGGCATGTATGAGTGGGGTTCCATTCTATCTGCTGACTGCTAGTGGCACCTTCCCGGATCAGGCTGAGGGTCATAGAGGCCCCCAACCCAGTCCCTTCAATGACAGCATTTCTCACACCATGAGCCTTCCCAAGTCAACATCTGCAGTCTGATCAGCAGGGCGCAGCCTGTCTCCTGTCTCCAGGGGCTTCAGCCAGAGGCGCTGGGTTCGATCCTTCCAGCCCCTTGGGAAAATCTCTTGGCCTCCTGGGGCCTCTGCCCCCAAGTCCACACAATGGGCTGAGAACCACAGCTTCAGAGTCTGCATCTGCCTATGAGAGGACAGGAGGGTCACCTGGACTCTCCAGGCTTGGACATTGTGCCTAAGGTGGCCCCGCTGCTCCTAGACATGGGAGCTTTGTGTGAACCCCCAGCTCTGCTCCACTCCAGTGGGGCGTCTGGGCTCTAGCTTGCTCCATAGCTGTGCCTAGCAGGAGGGAGCTGCAGAGCTCTCAGCCTCCACCCCAGCAATGAGAGCCAGGAGGGCAATTGAAGTGTGAGTCGATGTGGGTCTTGAGCTGGGGACATCTTGGCTGCACCCTCGACAGTGATGTGACCTTGTGCAGGTGACCCAACCTCTGAGCATCTGTCTTAGCTGTAAGGCAGGGCCAAGGACAGTCCAGGTTGCTGACAGACAATGGCCATAGCTGAGATGGTGCCATCGGCGGGGGTGGGGACACCAGCCTGAGCCCAGCATGTGCCCATCCCTCAGCAAAAGCCCTTGGTCACCACATTTGCTTTCCAGGAGCAGGAAGCTCAGGGTTAGCGTGTCACAGCCAGGAGGGCGGGGCTGAGCCCGCCCCAGGGACAGGTGGGTGGGAGCTGATGTGCCTCCTGCGTGGGCCTGGGCCTGGCCTGTACCTAGTGAGGTTTACTTCTCCCTTCCAGAAGCCCCACCCCCGTGCTGATCCCCATTTTCTGACAAAGACACTGAGGCTCTGGGAGGGTGAGCAGCTCTCCCAGCATCACCCCAGTGGCTTGGCCCTGTGTCTGGCCCCAACGCCCATGCTTCTCCCTCTCTTCAGCACGGCCCCCTCCAGTGAATGAGTCTCCCCACCTGGTCCGGATAGGAGTGTGACACCCCTGGGCCACCTCGCAAGGCTGAACAAGGGCTTTGTTTTCCTGTCTATAAAACATTTAGTGCAGTAATGAAGCATGCAGGTAGAGCGTCACCTGTGAGCATCGTATTCAAGAGTGCCCAGGCCTAGGCCTTGGCCTCAGTCCCCGCCAATGACAGACTCCCTGCGGGAGGCCGGGCTCTGTGCACTGTGAAACTCCTGAGTGAGTGCCCCTGGTGACAGCCGCAGCTGGGAACCACAGCTAGATATATCCAAGCCACAAGTGCCCCTCTCGCTTAGCCCCGTGGCTTCGGGTCTCTCTTTGGCTTGCTGCTGGCCTCGCTGTTTAAAGCCCTCTCTCAGCCCTCTATCCCTCCTGTGGGGGAGGCCTGGGGCACTGGGGCTTCTTTTGCCCTGGGTTGTCCTCCTCCTATGGGTGGTTGCTGTCCTCTTCCAAGCCCCTGCCTCCAGGGACCCTTACCAAACTTTCCTTGGTCTTCCTTGATTGTGACGGTGATTGCCCCATCCTGCCAAGGAGGGGCCTGATGTGGGGACCTGAGAGGAGGCGGGGTCTCAGCCTTTCAGGTGCCAAAGCCTGGCTGGGGAGGCAGCAAAGAAGGCTGGGTGACGGTCCCGGCCCCTCCCGAACCCGTGCTGCCGGGAGGTTGGGTGACTTCATTTCCAGGGCTCTTCCCAGGCGGTTCCCTTAGCAACAGGGCCTTGCTGTGCCAGCCTCCTGGCAGACAGTCTGCAATCCGGGGGGCTCCTCTCTGCACCAACCCCATCTACTCTTCAAGGGGAATTCTTTGCGGGGGTTTGAAGCAGAGGCTCCCAAGAACATGGGGAGCCGGAGCTGTCCCCTGACCCTGTAGCCTTCGCTGGTTGTCACTGTCATCCTGTCGCACTGACTGGTCCTGCCCACTCCTGGCTTCCTGCTTCCTTCTGCAGGCCCTGATTAATTTCCTGTGGCTTTTCTCTCTCCCCACACCCCCCTGCCCGCCTCCTCCTCGCTTCTTCTACCTCCTGACTTCTCCCTTCCCTCCAACACACCTGCGCCCCACCTGTCTTTCACTGGTACATTAGCAGTTAAAACGTCTGCACTGACATTTAATGTTCTTAATATAGGCCTTGGTGGCAGAGGAACGGGAGCGCAGTTCCCACACTGCTGGGAGGGGCTCGTCCTCCACGGGGGGGGGGGGGGGGGGCGGGGGCACAAACCTGCCCCGCTCATTGACTTTTCCACCTGTCTGTGGGACCCGTTTCCTGCAGCATTTCCTAGACGCCAAGGACGACAATAAATTCCCACAACCACATGTCTGTCAAGTTCTTCTGGGGAGCGAGATGCTGTGTGAGGAACCCAGCCCCAGATTAATGCCAACGTGCTGGATTGGGGAGCCCCACTGTGCGGGCTGGAAGACTGAGCTTTCGATGGGTCACCAATAAGGCCCTCGATTAGTAAGCAGGGTGTCAACAGCAACAGAAAATGAAATCCTTTTTGTCTCAGAGATACTGAGTCCCCCGCAAGTGGTGTCCTGTGCCCTTGGTGACCACCCCAGGCACTGACCCCATGGCTCCCTCCCTGTATCACTGCCCTCTTGGCTGCTGTCACTGATGAGGGGAGAAGATTCCCCTAAAACGTGTGTTCAGCAAGGACACAAGGATCAGTTCGCTTCGTGATGAGTGGCTCCTCCTTGGCTCACACCCAAAGACCCTCCCTCGACCTTCCCATTCTTAGTGACGTCACCACGAGGGAGGCAGGGGTCCCACTCCTGTTCCAGGACCTTATCTGGCAACCCCAGCGCACATCATCGTAAGGCCTCTGGCAGGTGCACTGAGGGCCACTTTCAAACACCTCTGCTGGGCTTGGAGTGACCTGGGAGTCGAGAGTGGGGAGATGAAGGTCAAGATTGCAGGGAAGGAGTGGAGGTCACTGTGAAGGGAGACCAGGGGACATCCTAAGGGACACAGAGAGGGCTGGGAGAGGACTCAGGCAGAGGCACAGGGAAGGGAGGAGACACCTAAGGTGGAGATGGGGTGGCCTGGAGGAGCAGAGTGAAATCAAGGTTGCCTTGTGCTCGCGGAGCATCTATGGGACTCAGCATTAGCAATGCCATTGGAGACCAAGTTGGACACTGTCCCTGTCAAAAGGTGGGCAAAGAAGCCACGTTGCAGCTCTCAGGGATCAAAGCAAGAAAAGAGGGAGCGGAACAGATAATTCTCTTGGGAATACTGAGCCTGAGCTTCAGTGGAGCAGTACAGGGGGATAAAAGGAGGGATTGTTTTTGATTGTTTGGGACATGTTGAGGAGGAGGCGCCAGGAGAGAGGGCAAGGAGCAGATTCGGAGTGGGCCTTGGCCCCAGAAGCCAAGGGGCTAAAGAGCTGACGCTGGCGTTGGTGTGGGCAGGAGGAAGTTGCCACCTTCCACTTCCCAAGGCAGGGGTGGGCTGAGGGATGCAAGTGTATTGGTTCAAGGGGAGGGACGGTGACAATACCAGCTAAGGGGAAGGGAGAGGAAGAAGAGGGAGGCGTTTGGAGGAGACCAGAGATGGTTGGCAAGAAGGCTGACCAGGGAAGCACAGGAGGACGTTGCTGAGCCCTGATGGCAGCCATCAGCTGACCCTGCCACTCTTTGGTAGTGTCCAGTCTTCCACACATTCCCCAGGGGGTGGCTACATTTGGGAAGAATGTTTTAGAATTTCTCAGAGCCATGGACATGTTCCTGTCCATCATGACCTGCCAAAGGTCGAGATAAATATGGCAGGTCCAAATTTATTTATTTATTTATTTATTTATTTATTTATTTAAAAGAGAGTGGGACAGTGAGAGAGAAAGAGAGGATCAATTTCATTTAGTTTTCCATGTGGCTTTCGTTGCTCCAACACTTCATTGTGTATGTGGTGCTGGGGTTCAAACCTGTGTCCTCGCACATGCCAGGCAAGCACTGTAACCTCCGAGCCACCACTCCAGCCACTCAATTTTATTTTTGATCACAGTGGTCTTTACCCCACAGACCATCTCCTGGTCCAGGATGTATGTGCACCTCTTTCTAACTCCACATCCAAAAACATCATATCAGTAGCTTGAAATTGGCTGAGGTGGGGGTGTTTACACCATGGAAATTGGCAAACGCTACTGATTGGAGTTATTTCCCTTGGAGAACTGATTGTTAAAGATTTACCATCATACCTCAGAGATTTGCACTGGTCAGCACAACCAAAAAAGAATAACAAATAAGTGATAAAATCACAAGAAAGGGGAAAATAACACGTATTATATGATTATTTCCCTGGGATATCCAAGAGAGCAATGAGGAACTATTACAATTAATCAGGGAATTCAGTAAGATGCTGACTTAAAAGAAATATTAAAAAATCAATGCCTCTCCTATGTACTAGCATTAATCATCTAGAATATACGATGGGAAAAAGATGACATTCAGAATAACAATAAACATAGGAAATACCTAACATCAAGCCTGGTGATAAATGTATGAGGCTCAACTTAACATAAAAATAAAAACAGACTCTGTAGAAGCTCCTGTTGTATTCACAGAAAAGAAGATTAAAAATGGTCAATTCCATTAAGATTAATCCATACATTTAATTCAGTTCCAATTAAATCCCAAATGTGTTTTCTTACTTGCAACATTAGTTAGTTCATTGGGAGATATAAATAGACTAGAATGCTTAAGAATATCTTAATAAATGAAATTGATCAGGGCAGGAGAGACTTCTAAGGTCGGATACTAAAGTGCAGGTTCTGGGAGGTGGTGTTTGGTGCCTCACGGCTCCATCGCCCTCTGTCAATCAAGTTTCTAGAGCAGTACTGGTCCCTAGGACTGCTCCAAATGTATTCGTTGAGTAAGTGAGTTAATGAGCGCATGAATGAATCAGAACACGCTATCAAGGTGTACCAATTCAAAGCAGTGTAGACTGGCACAATTAAACAAATGAGCCCAAGTGAGAAAATAACTCAGGGCTATATAACTATCACATGATAAAAGTGGCATTTCAAATCAGCTAAAAGAAAGCATAAATTATTTAATAAATAATGTTGGGAGAATTGGTTAACCATTTGAAAAATAAAAAGCAGGAAATTGGACACATACAAATAACAGGATCAGTTAAGCAAATTTTGTGGCCTCAATATGATGGAATGCTATGAGCCTGTAAAAACCCCATTATGGATGATATTTGTTAACATGGGTCAGTAAATTGTTAAGTGGGACAGGAATTAGGAAACAAATAGCAGCATCCTTAAAAGGGCAGCTGGTGGAGTCAGAGCTTTTGTTCTCATTTCAATTCTGTGATTGCTAATAAGCTGTGTGACCTCAAGCAAGTGACTTAAGCTCTCTGTGCATCCATTCTCTCCTGAGTAAAACAGTAATAATAAAAGCACCTAACCTCATTTGCTCTTCTGAAGGATAATGGGAGAAATGCATGCAAACACGCGGCAGGCATTCCATAAACATTGTAATGGTTAATCTGAATCATCAACTTGGTTAGATTAAGATACTAAAATGATTGCATCTTCTGGGTGTGTCAGTGAGGGTGTTTCTAGAAATGATTGGCATGTGGGACAGTGAACTGAAGCAGAGACCTGCCCTAAGCGGGACAGCTCTGTCCAATGGGTTGGAGGCTTGGATGGAATAAAGGCCGGAAGAAGCAGGAAGCAGCAGCAGATGCAAGTCCTTCCTGAGCGGGTCTTGATTGCTGCTGGGATCTGAGGACTTCAGACTCCAGCTCCGCCTCTCTTCCCAAGCGGGTTCTGCCCAGGATCCTGCAGGGCGTTTCCAGCCTGGGACAACGTCCTCCACCCCTCTGTTCTGAGACTTCGCCATCCTGGACTGCGCAGCTGCTGGCTGCCCGAGCTCCAGCCTGCGGGTGGCCCTGTGGGTCTACCCTGCCTCTGGTTGCATCAGCCGACCTAATAAATCCCATCTTATGCACCTGCCCTGTCGGCTCTCTTCCTCTAGAGAACCCTGACTGATACAGTCGTTATCACAGCCTTTCTGCAGCCCCTGCAGTGGCCCTGAAGGTGCAGACATGTGCGGGATGCAGGTTCTAGGTGTCCACAGTCTGGGAGGCACCTGGTCCCCTGCCTTTCCATCCAGCAGGTAAGGGACGATTCCCAGAAGAGCTGCCTGGCTTGTGGTCCTGAGGACCACCAGGTGTTCCAGAACAAGAGAAGGAAGAGCATTCCAGACTGGACAACTTGGGCGGGTGACAAGTGGCCAGGTGTGCTGGGGTGCAGGTGGTGTGGAGGAGAGAGCCAGGAGGCGAGGGTCTTGGGGGCCAAGTTGAGTTATTCAAGGGCCCCTACCATTGTGGGCAGATGGCCACAGGGTTGGAGGGACAGTTAACCATTTCCACCCTGGATGCTGTGCAGAGACCAGCCTGAAAGGGGGACAGTGGCGTCACTGAGGCCAATGACATAGGTGGCAACACTTGGGAGGTGACGCAGGGATGGCTAAGTCCCTGAAGCCAGTGTTAAGATGCTACCTTCCCAACACTTGGGGTAGATGGGACCTTGCAGATGGGGGGTGGAAAGGGTTCCAGCTTTGGGAGAAGGGAGGTGGACAGAGGAGGATGGGCAGGTTTAGGGCACCATGCAACCTGTGCGTTCCGCAGGGTTGATGAAAAGTGCACTTGACCTCCATGAGAGACGCCTCAGAACCAGCAGAGGAGCCTGTGGCTTAAGTCACCACGGAGCTTTCTGTTCTGGAGAGGCAGGGAAGTGTGGGAGAAAGGAGGGCAGCAGCCTACCCTGGGAGGACAGAGGGACAGGTGGGTCCCAGTAGCCAGGGCAATGGCCAGAATTGGGGCAGGAGGACCAGAAGGAGAGAGGGGCAGGAAGTGAGGGTGCGGACAGGGTCACATGCACTGTCACGGAGCAGAAGTGTCCCTGTGAACTGACAGGACAGTTCAACCAAGCTGGGGAACCCAGGGTGGCACATGGTGGAGACAGGAAGAGTAGCCAGGACCCACAAGCCACTTATGGTTTATTTTAAAATAGTTTTGGATTCACAGAAGAACACTGAGATGGTGTGGAGAAATCACACACACCATCTTCCCTATGAAGACGTCCATCGGTCCGTCCTCACCTGTCATTTTTGCCTAGCGTCCTGTCTCCGCCCGCAGGGTGCTGTGCGGGACCCTTGGTTACATCAGTCGTCTGGTCACATTGGGCTCCGCTTGGCTCTGACAGTCGCTGAGATGTTCCCTGGTGTGGGTGACCTTGCAGTTGGAGGAGCACGAGGGGGAGTCCTCCACGGGGACTTGCTGGGGTCTTCCTCCTAGTTAGACTGGAGCTCCAGGTTTGCGGGAGGAAGACGGCGGCTTTCCGTCTGCTCTGGCAGCGACCTTGCTCACCTGGCTGGGGCGATTCTCAGGTCCCCCCGTGGAGTTACTCTTTCCCGAAGTCACGGGCAGCACGCGCTTGGAGTGGGGGTTTGCGCTTGCGAGCAGCGTGCGACTTTGCTGGGGGTCCTGCAGGGAGCTTTTGCTCTTTCCCCCAACCTGTTTATTAGCTCGTTTGATGCAGCAGAATGGGCTCCTGGACACATCTGTTGCGCCGTGGGCTAGAAGCCACTGCTCTTTCATTAATTTTTTGCTCAGATTGCTCCAGCTCCGCACTGGGAGCTCTCTCCATTGGTCCAGGAGCTGATCCAGGGCCGGCTTTTGGGACACTAGACCACCTGTAAGTGTGGAGTCCAGAGCTTGCTTCTGCGGCCCTGCTGGAAGGGGCAGGGGAGGGTTTCATGGCTGCTGGGTTAGGGTGGCAGGCGGTGGATGAGGCTGCTGGGGTGAGGAGCAGGGAAAAGGCCAGGAAACCCACAGGGTGCTGGATCCTCTGGGCTGTATTTGGAGGAGGTGAAACCCCTGTGCTGGGGTGGCTGTCCTTGGAACCCAGACCCCACACTCAGGGTCAGTGGGTCTTACAGGTAAGCACGGAGCCTGAGAACCAACCACAACAGGAAGTGGGACCTTGGGGTGCCCAGCGCACTGCAGGCTGAACGCTTGACCTGGAGCAGTGCAGTTGACCTTGGCATTAGGCTGGCATGATTGGCACCCCCAGGTGTAAAGGTAAAGGTGTCAGAGGGAGGCCCACAAAGGCAGGGACCTAGGGGACAGAGGCCTGCAGAGGCCATGCCCTGCACAGTTGCTGAAAGGTAGGAGGGAGCCAGGAGCCAGGGCAGCCTCGAGAGGCGGGCATGGCTGCCGGCACCCTCCCAACTCGCCTCTTTTGTCTAGTTAAGTGTTATTTCTGCAAATGTAGTGAACCCCTGTGCGTTCCAAGCACGCACTTGCACCCCAGAACCATGTGGCTAAAATGAGTGCCTAACAGCCGATGAGGTGCCCGAAGTTCACGGTCAGAGGGTAGCAGGGAGCACCGGGGGCTGGCCCTGCAGCTGATGAGGGGTGGGGCTGGCCCTGCAGCTACTAGCCTGAGCCCCCAGCAGGGCTCCTGCCCCCACCCCACCTGGCCACCCTGCCAGCCAAGCAGAGAAGGGGCAGCTTTGGCCTCGCCCTCAGGCCTTCCTGCCCTCTGTAGCTACTTCAAAGGAAGGACCCTGGGCTGATACCCTGCGGTGACCCTCTGTCAAACCCTCCATCAGCTTGAGCGTCCTGGGTCCTGTGGTTCAAAGAAAGCGCAGAGCCGTGCTAAGTAAACGCTCAGCAAAGGGTCCCTGTGCTTTTAAAGACATCGACAGCTACCACGGGGCCACCTCACCCCAGCCCACCACTGCACTGCCCTGTCCAGCCTGGGAGGAACGACCACCCTGTGAGCTCGGACAAGCCACGAACCTCTCTGTGCCTCTGCCCTGGCCATGAAATGGGGACGAGGAGACAGCATGCCTCCTCTGAAGGCTTTTATTTTCCTTTTTTGGTGAGGACTAAAATTTTACAATTCCGCCTTGTAGAATTCTTAGAATGGTGCAGGCTGTGTCTCAGCGACCTGAATGTTACGTAACTGTCATGAAATCATTTATTGAGCTCTTACCCACAGCCGGGGACGGCTGCACATTGCAGCAGCTGCATCTCACTGAGTCGGCGTTCCAGCTCCCAGTCTCATTTGTCTCTGTACCAATTTTAAAGAGGGCACACCCTCTTCGCCCGCCTCCCCTACATTCTGATTCTTTCTGCCGAGACACACCAAACCTTGTGTTTGGCAGCCACCTGTTCATTCCCTGTGTCTACAAGTGCACACGTGTGAATCTACACATATACACACATTTGTGTATGGGTAGATTTATTTTCCTCCTAAATAATTTCAGAGTTGTTGGCAGATGTGATAGACCTCTGTTTACAAATATTCATCGTATATTTCCTGGGAACAAGGACTTCCTCTTAAACAATCCAAGGACATTTAACAAAAACAGAAAATATAGCTGGGCATGGTGGTGCACACCTGTAATTCCAGGAATTTGGGAGGCTGAGGCAGGAGGATTCTAAGTTTGAGGCCAGCCTGGGCAACTCATGAAGACCCTAAGCAACTTGGTGAGACCCTGTCTTGAAATTTAAAAAAATTAGAAATTCTGGGGATGTGGCTCAGTGGTAAGAGAAAATGTAGCACTATTACAGTATTCTTATTTATTCCCCAGTTCTTATTCAAATCTCTCCAATTATCCCAATAATGCCACTGCTAGCTATTTTATTCATGGCCTGGGCTCCAACCCAAGTTCACTTATTGTATTTCGTAATCATCTGATTACCTCGCTCTACAAAAATAACAAAGCTGGTCAGTGGTAGAGCCAGAAGTTGAAATCCCCTTTGCTTCTTAACTGAAATAGTGAGATAAAATTCATCTAACATAAACTTTAAATTAAAATTAAAGTGGTGACCTCAACCAGTGAAAAGGGCCCAATTCAGTTGTTTTTGGTACGGTCGCAATGTTGTACAGCCACAACCATTGTCAGTTCCAGAACATTTTCAAAATCCCCCAAAGAAGTCTCCCATCCATCAAACAGCCATTACCGCCCAGGTAGGTCCTGGCAATCAACAGTGTATTTTTCATCTCTGTGAAGTTGCCTAATCTGGATATTTCATATAAAGGGTGTCACGTGACCTTTTAGATGACCTTCTATTGTGTGGATAAAACCCAGTTTGGTCATCCACTCACCAGCTGACGGACATCGGAATTGTTTACACTTTCTGGCTGTTGCCAGCACTGTTACAAACATCTGCACACAAGTGTGTGTGTGTGTGTGTGTAAATGAATATTTTCAGTTCTTTTTGTTCAATGCGTAGGAGTCAATCTGCTGGGTCACATGGTGACGTTTGTTGAACAGCTGTTGATCTCTATCACAGGGATGGCACCATTTCACACACTGGCCATGGCTCAGAATTCTGTTGCTGTGTATTTCCACCCACACTCGTCATTTCTGCGAAAAATGCCTCATAACCACCTGGGCAAAAGTGAAGTGATACCTGATTGTGAGATCGTCACTTCCTAAGTGACAAATGATGGTAACCATCTCTTCCTGTGTGTATCAGACGTTTGTGTACTGTGTCCTCTATGGAGAAAAATCTATTTAAATCCTTTGCCCATTCTTAAATTAGGTTGTTTATATTTTGGTTGTGGAGTTGTGAATTTTTTTTTATATATGCATTCTGGATACTAGAACCTTTTAGGATTTGCCATTTGCAAATACTTTCCCCGCATTCTGTAAGCTTTCTTCTCATGTACTTGATAACGTCCTTCAATACATAAAACCTTTTATTTTAATGAAGTTCCAATTATATAATTTTTCTTCTGTTTCTTTGGTGTCATACTTAAGAAACCATGGTCTAATTCATGAAGTCATGAAATTTTACATCTGTTTTCTTCTAAGAGTTTTAAATTTTGAATTCATTTTTTTGATATGGAGTGAGATAGGAATCATTTCATACTTCTTGTATGATACCCATTTGTCCCAGAATCCTTTATTGAAGGGATTCCCTTACCCCCTGCCCATTGAATGGCCTTGGCGTTCTTGTTGAAAAATCAGTGGATCATAAACATAGGGCTTTATTTCTGGACTCCAAATTCTGTCCCATTGATCTTACATGTCCCTGTGCCACTCTGCTTTGGTTCCTGTAGTTTTGTAACATGTTTTGAAATGAGAAATTGTGCACCTTCCAATATTGCTCTTCCTTTTTGAAATCTACTAGTCAGGACTCCTTGGAACTCCAGATGAATTTTAGATTCAACTTGTTCATTTCTGAAAAAAATAGACAGTGGGGATTTAATAGGAATTGCATTGGAACTGTGGGTCAGTTTGTCTATCTTTTTTTTTTTTTTTCCAGAGCTGAGAACCGAACTCAGGGCCTTGCGAGTGCTAGGCAAGCGCTCTGCCACTGAGCTAAATCCCCAACCCCTCCCTTTGTCAATCTTTACAGTATTAAGTCCAACCCACAAACATGGGTGGCCTTGTCTTTCCATTTATTAAGGCTGTCTTCAATTATTCTAGCCACGTTTTGTAGTTTTCAGTATACAAGTCCTGCAGTCCCTTGGTTAAATTTATTTCTACATTTTTTATTCTTCTTGATGAGATTATCATCAGCATTATGTTCTGAATTTCATTTTCCCTATTATTCATCTTTCCATTTAGAAATGCGATTGATTTTTTTACATATTCATCTTGTGTCTTGCATGTTTGCTGAGTTCACATGTTACCTCTAATAGTTATTTGGGGGTTCATTTTCCTTTTGTTTTGTAGATCCTCAAGGCTTTCTCTATACAAGACCTTGCCATCTGTGAATAAGGTCAGTTTGATTTCTTCCTTCTAGTCTGGATGACCCTTATTTTTTTTTTTTTTCTTATTGCCTTGGCCGAAGCTCTAACACAACATTGAATTGGTGAGGGCAGACATTCCTGTCTGGTTCCTGCCCTTAGAGAGGTCACTGCTAATTGTGGTATTAGCCATGTGATTTTCAGACATGTTCTTTATCAGGTTGAGAAATTTCTCTTCTGTCAATCTTTTTTTTTTATCATTCAAGGGTGTTGGACTTTATTAAATGCTTTCTCTGAATCTACTGAGACACGCATGTAGGGTTTCCCCTCATTGTTGCTCAACTGGGGAATGATGTTGATTGGGTTTTGCATATCCAACCCATACTTGGCATTGCTGAGATAAATCTCACTTGGTATTTTGGTGCAAGGTCCTTGTAATAAGATACTGGATTCTGTTTGCTAATATTTTATTAAGGACTTTTGCATCTATGTTCACAAGGGATATTGGTCTCTGTTTTTCTTTGTTTAGCTCCACCGTCAGGATGACACCGACTTCATACAGCAAGCAAGGAAACATTTCCTTCTCTTTCATTTTTTTTTGGAAGAGTTTGAGAAGGACCAATGTTAATTATTCTTTAGACATTTGGGAGAATTCATCAGGGAAGCCATCTGGTCCTGGGTTTTCTTTTTTTGCAAGTCATTTGATTACTGTTTTAATCTCTTTCATCATCATAGGTTTGTTTGGATTTATATTTCTTCTTGAGTCAGTTTTGGTAGTTTGTGTATTTTTAGGAATTTATCCATTTAATCTAAGTTGTTGGCATGCAATTGCTCACAGTATTCTCTTAGAATCATTTTGATTTCTACAAGGTCAGCAGTGATCATTCAGTTCATTCCTGATTTTATGACTCTTTTCTCTTGGTCATTATAACTAAAGATTTGGCAATTTTGTTTATCTTTTCAAAGAATCAATTTTTTATTTTTTAATGGGGATTTTCTGCTTCTAATACTATCTACTCTAATATGATTACTTTCCTTCTGCTGTGTGCTTCAGTTTAGTTTGTTCTTCTTGTTCTAGTTTCTTTAGGTGGAAGGCCATTTTATTGACCTCATATCTTTCTCTTTTTTAAACATGAGTATTTATAGCTACAGATTTCCCTCTGGGTGTTGCTTTCACTGCATCCTGTAAGTTTTAGTATGTTTTGTTTTCACTTCTCATTCATTTCAACGTATTTTCTAATTTTCTTCTATTTTCTTTCTTGACCCCTTGGTTGTTTAATTTCTACATATTTAAGAGCCTTTCTTCCTTCCTTCCAACCTTCCTTTCTTCCTTCCTTCCTACTGGGGACTGAACCCAGGGAAACTTTACCATCGAGCTATGTCCCCAGCCCTACAATATTTTTTATTTTGAAACAGGGCCTCATTAAGTTGCTGAGGCTGGCCTCAAATTTGTGATCATCCTGGCTCAGCCTCTAGATCAGGCCTGAGTAAGAGTTTTTCAAATCTCCTCCTGTTATTAATTTCTGATTTCATTCCATTGTAATTGAAGGAGGTACTTTGTATGATTTCTGTCTTTTAATGCATTAATACTTAGTTTATCCTGGAGAATGTTCCATGTGTAATTGAGAAGAATGTGTATTGTGTTATTGTTGGATGATGTAGTGTATGGGTATCTGACAGATCTAGTTTGGTTATAGGGTTGTTCATGTCCCTTATTTCCTTTCTGATTTTCTATTTGTCTTATCCATTATTGACAGTAAAGTATTGAAGTCTCCAGCTGTTATTGGGGAACTGTCTCTTTTCCTTTTCAAGTCTGTTAGTATTTACTTAATGAATTTTATTATTATGTTGTTAGGTGCATATATATTCAAAATTGAAATATCTTTTTGATGAAATATGCTTTTTTTTAAAGAGAGAATGAGAGAGAAAGGAGAAAGAGAGTGAGAGAGAAAGAGAGAATCAATTTTATTTAGTTTTTCATGTGTTTTTCGTTGCTCCAAAATTTCATTGTGTATCTGGTGCTGGGGGTTTGAACCCACATCCTTGCACATGCCAGGCAAGCATGTAACTGCTAAGTCACTGCTCCAGCCCATGAAATATCCTCTTATTATTAAATCATAGTCTTTGTGTTTCACAACAATTTCTGTCTTGTCATTTTTTTCTATTAATGTAGTCACTCCAGCTCTCTTTGATTACCTTGTGTATAATATCTTTTGCCATCATTTTACTTTCAACCTATTTGTCTTTTACTCTAAAGTGAGTCTCTTATAAACAGTACATTGTTGGATTATTTTTAAAAAATCCATTCTGCCAATCTACCACTTAATTGGAGAGTTAACCCATTTATATTTAATGTAATTAATAAAGAATGCCTTGATTTGTGCTAAATAGATAGTTTCAAATACATAATTATTGTTTTTTCAATTTCTTTCTTTCTTTTAAAGAGAAAGGGACAGGGAGAGAGAAAGAAAGAATAAATTTTTATTTAGTTTTTCATGTGGTTTTTGTTATTCCAACGCTTCCTTGTGTACCTTGTGCTGGGGTTCAAATCTGTGTACTCATGTATCCCAGGCAAGTGCCATAACCACCAAGTCACCACTCCAGCCCCTCCCATTTCTTTTACTATATATTTTTTGACTTATTTTCTTAGTATTTGCCCTGGAGATTCCAATGAACATCTTAATTTGTAACACTCTGTCTTGGATTAATACCAAATTTATTTCAGCGTTATACAAAAACCTTTCTATCCTGCGTTATGTTGTTATGATCATAAATTGTCTTTTTACAATGAGTACCTATTAAAATATATGAAAAGTAATTTATAATTATCAGTGCATTTGTATTTTAAATATTATAGATTAAAAAAGAAGTTGTAAACCCAAATCCAGTATTTTATAATTATGTAGTTACCTTTACCAGTGTTCAATATTTCTTGGTATGATTTAGAGTTACTGTCTAGCATGCTTCCATTTCAGCCCAAAGGAGAACTCCCTTTAGTATTTCTTGCAGGGTCCATGTACCAGAGATGAGTTCCTTACCTTCTTTTCTTTTTTAAAAAATCTTGGTATGTCTTGGTTTCTCCTTCATTTCCGAGGCAATTCTATATTTGCTGAATATAGAATTCTTGAATGTGAGATTTTCTCCCCTGAGAACTTTAAGCATTTATGCTTTCTGACCCCTGACTTTTTTTTTTTCAAGCAAGAGGGACAGTGAGAGAGAGAGAGAAAGACACAATCAATTTTATTTAGTTTTTCATGTGGCCTTGGTTGCTCCGAGATTTCACTGTGTATGTGGTGCTGGGGTTTGAACCTGCGTACCGTACCTGCACATGCCAAGCAAGCGCCGTAACTGCTGAGCCACCGCTCCAGCCTCTGACCCCTGACTTTTTGATGAGAAACTGGTGGTTAATATTATTGAAGATTATTTGTATGTAACTAGTCACTTCTCTCTTACCACTTTCAGCATTTTCTTTTTGTCTTTATCTCTTGACAGTGTGGTTATGATGTGTCTCCAGGTGGATTTCTTAGCGTTTATCCTACTTTATGTTCAGTGAGCTTCTTGAATGATTACATTTGTGTTTTTTACCAAATGTGAGATGCTTATTGCCATTGTCTCTTCAAATATTCCTTCCTCCCCTTTCTCTCCTATTTCTCCTGAAATTTCCATTACGCATATGCCGGTGTGACTGATGGTGTCCTACAGATCTCCTGGGCTTTGTTCACTTTGTTCTTTTTCTTTTCAGTTCCTCGGTCTGAATGATCTCAATTAACCTATCCTCACATTTGCTGATCCTTTTTTTTTTCTGCCTGTTCAAAACAGTTCTTGATGTCCTCTCGTGAATTTTCCATTTTAGTTACTGTACTTTTCAACTCCAGTACTTCTATTTGTTTCTTCTTTATAATTCCCATGTGTTCGTTGATCTGCTCTGTTTGGAGAGACATTGTTCTCACGGCTTCCTGTCGTTCTTTTGTCATATCTGAAATTGCTCATTTGAAGCTTACGTCTGGTAAGTTCATTGAGTTTCCACAGGGACAGTTTCTCTTGATAACTTTTCTCCCCTATGTATGAGCCATACTCTCTCTCTCTCTTTTTTTTTTTTTTGTATCTCTCCTCCCTTGTTTTCTGTGATCTTTCAGGTCCTTAGCAAAGCTACATTGCTTCCCTCCTGGAAACTTCTGTGCATGATCCTTTGATGGCATGACCACCCCTTTGTACCTAAAGCCTTTCCATCCCCAAGCCTCACACTAAAATAGTACTAATTTGTTGTGGGTATGAGTTCTCAAGCAGTAAGCAAAACAATGTTCCTGCATTTCAGCATCATATCTGAGCTCCCTCTCCGTGAGTTAGGGGGAGGCTTCCATTTTTCTATGACTTCTACCCTCACTCTTGCCCCCTTTTGGCTCATACAGGAAACATAGTACACATCACCTTGTCCCACCTAGCTGCCTCCCACTGGACTCTCTCTCCGCCATCTATGAGAACTAGTCTCTTCCATTCAGGTCCCAAAAAACCTCTGTCCCTTTCTTGTCTCTCTTCTCGATACTTGGGGGAATCTTTGCTTAGTGTGAAAAAGCTGGTTCTCCCTCCCTATTTCTGTACAAGACCTTTTTTTTTCTTTCTTTTTTAGAGAGAAGGACAGGTGAGAGAGAGAGAGAGAAAGAATCAATTTTTATTGCTTTTTTCACATGGCTTTTGTTGCTCTGACACTTGTGTATGTGGGTGTTGAGGTTTGAACCTGTGTACTTGTGCATGCCAGGCAAGTACCGAAACCACCAAGCCACTGCTCCAGGCCCTGTCCAGGACCTTTTGTTGGTGCCTCCTGCTTGTGCCTGGAAATCAGTGTATGTGTTAAACAGCTGATGGATAAGGTATGGCCATTTCCCCTCCAGGTGAATAAAACTGACACAGGATTCCTGGACACTCACATGAAAGGAGAGTGAAGGACATTCTCCTGGATCTCCCCTTGGGGTTTTCATGTTCTGGGACCATGTCTGATGGGTTGAGGTGAATTGGGAGAGGACAGATGGCAGGCAATGCTGAGTCCTAAAGGGAGGCTTGTCCTGAGGATAGAGTCAGGCAACCTATCTGGTGGCCAAGAATCAGGCCCAGGGTTGGGCAGCCAGAGGGGACAGGGTTTCCGGGCAGGGATTTTTGACATCAGTATCTTCAGACACAATAATCTTAATACTGTTGGACATAAGAGAGAATGAAGGAATGCGTGAATGAACTAAAGGTCTCAGGACACATTGGGGTGCAGGAGCTGTGTCTGGGCATGACCTTCCTGAGTCACAGTGAGGGAGGAAGTCCATGGGCTTCATGGGGGAGGTGAGGGTACTGGGACTGGGGACTCTAGGGCACATGGGGTGCTGGGCTGGGTGGGTGGTGACTTGGGATGGAGCAGAAACAAGACACCCTGGGGCCTGGCAATCGAGGGCTTATTCTTTATTCAGGGTGATCACAGAAACGTGACTTTGTTTCTTGGCTTGCGGCTGGTGAGGGTTGAGGATGTTTAGATTCCTTCTTGCAATTAAAAAAAGGGGGGCGGTGAAGGAGAAAGAGAGAGAACATTTCCACAAGATGAGGCTGGGAGGAGATATGGGGGAAAAGACAGGAATGGACAAAGAGTGCGGGAGAGGAGAAGAGATGGAGGAGAAAGAGAGGAAAAAACAGTTAGCAACGATAGGAGTTGCAAGTGAAAGGCATCTGGCAACCTTGCATTGCCTATGAAATGATATTAACATTTTATTATTGTAAGGTGAGCTTTTTAAAACGGAATTTTAAATGTTACCCTGCTGTTCAGGAACACAAAAACCTTTAATTTTATGCAAATGAACAGCGAGGAGCTGAGCGCTTAATGTAAACGAACACTTTCTTTGTAAGAGAGGTTGGAAGGGAGAAAAAAAAATTCCCCAGGATTCTTTAATTGCTGTCTGAAATTATGTAAATCCCAGCACCAGGCAGAACACAATTACCCCGCGGCCCTCCCTGCCAGCGCTGCTAATGTCTAACAAAATATCGGTGGGTGACATTTAGACGAGGTAATGCAAATGAGAATTAATTTTTTTCCAAGACAAAGGGCAGCTGAAAGATCACCTCATTCATATACAGGAGCCAGAAAGCTCATGAACGCTGGGGGTGGGGCGGGGTGGACGGGAGCCTGCGGCAGGTGTCCCCTCCTGGGACAGGGTCCCTAGAATTCTGGCCTCAGGGAGCCATGGGTCGCTCACCCTCCAGCCGTATTCCCAAGCAGTTCTTCATGGAAATCATGTTAACAAATGTAAATAGTCATTCTTAAAAATATATTCCTGCTTGTGGAGGTGACCCTTTCTCATTTATAGGGAAACTTGGGCAAACTTGCTCTTATTCCGTGCCCCTGACAGTCCTACAGGCTGCCAGCAGAGCTTACCTGGGGGAAGAAACTGACATCAGGAAGTCTGGTCACCCAGCCAAAGTCACCGGGGCACACAGTTAACTCCAGTGGCAAGAACTGTTTCTCATTCCGTACCTCACTTCCCTGCCTTTCCCTCTCCTCTTCCCTGCTCCTCTCTCCCTACCTCCCTTCTTTCCCTCTTGGTCCTTCCACTTAAGAAAATGTTTTTCATTTTTTAAAAATTGTTTTTAGGGGCTGCAGCAGTGGCTCAGCAGTTATGGTGCTTGCCTGGCATGCACGAGGACATAGGTTTGAACCCCAGCACCACGTACACAACAAAGTGTTGGAGCAATGAAAGCCACATGAAAAACTAAAAAATTGATTCTCTCTTTCACTATCCCTCTCCTTTTTAAAAAAATGTTTTTAGAAAAGAGATTTGCTTTCTCTTTTTCTTGCTGTCCCTCTCTTTAAAGAGAGAGAGAGAGAGAATCAGTTTTTATTTAGTTTTTCATCTGGCTTTGTCTCTCTCTTTCTCTCTCTTTTAAGAGAAAAAAAAATGCATACACAGCTAAGTGGAGGAAAAAAACAAAACCAGATGAAAAAATTAATTCTCTATCTCTCTTTAAAAAAAAAAAGTGCTTTCTGAGAGGAGTCTTCCCTGACCCCTTCCCAGCACCCAAGACCTTGACTTTCAAACACCAAAACTAGAGTCAAGCTCTCTCCCCACTGTGAGATTGTGAATTC
Organism: Aplodontia rufa; assembly: GCA_004027875.1. Taxonomy (NCBI): domain Eukaryota; kingdom Metazoa; phylum Chordata; class Mammalia; order Rodentia; family Aplodontiidae; genus Aplodontia; species Aplodontia rufa. The sequence goes on from PVKS010008220.1 coordinate 24,498, forward strand.
CACCAGGGCAGGGACAGGGTCTCTTCTGGTTGTCCCTCTCACTCCAGTGTCTACAACACCACCAGGTACTGGCTTTGCTCAGTATATTGTTAATGACTTCATAAATAAATTAGTGACCGAAGAGGAGAGTGTATATTGGTCAAGGTAATCAGAATGTCTTATTCCTAGGAAATGTGAAGTCAAAAGTAGTAATAATTCTCTTAATTTCTCCTGGAACTCTGGAAATACATTTGGCAGTCAGAGGGGTGTAGAGCGGTCAGGGGCTTGCAGGTAGAGAGCTCCACACAACATGACTCACGTCTTCAGTGCTGTGGCTGTGGTACACAGAAGAGTCGACTCCTGATGCTTCCTGTGAGCCTCTTCTGCCAGTGTTTAATCCTGCGACACCCCCAGCCCAGCTCTCTGAAAGACACCTGGGGCTTACCCAAATCTGGAGGCGAGCAGGTCTGCCACTCAAAACAAAACAACGCTCTGCGTTTATTTTAATGATTTATTTTTTAAAAAGATCTCACCTGCACCTATAGCACGGAAAGGATGATCTGATACTTAATCTGTTTTTTCTTCTTTAAAAATAACCTAAACTGAGGGCTGGAGCAGTGGCTCTGCGCTTATTGCACTTGCCTGGCAAGCACGAGGATGTGGGTTCAGACCCCAGCATCATGCTCACAATGAAGTGTTGGTGCAAAGAAAGTCATATGAAAAACTAAATAAAATTGATTCTCAATCTCTCTCTCTCTCTCTCTCTCTTACTGTCTCTCTCTCTCTTTTTAAAAACAGAATAACTTAAACTAGGGGCTGGAGAGGTAGCTCAGTTGTAAAGCGCTTCCTGGCATGCGTGAGGTGCCAGGTTCAATCCACAGCACCTCATACACAAATAAATAAATTTTAAAAAAGGACAGATAAAAAAATAACCTAAACTGTATATGGATTCACAACCATGGGAGAAGCGGTCTAGTTTTTCACTTCAAAGAATTTGAGGTCCAGTTATGAAAGGTGAGTTCCCTCAAGCCCACCAACGCCCAATTATGCCAGTGCTTTCCAGTTCTTCTGGAGTGCAGCGAAGGAAGAACTTTTTTTTTTTCATTTTTGTAAAGAAAAACATCCATAGCAGACTGCTCAGCACCCACAAATCAATAGCTTTCCTATACGCCAACAGTGTTAGGGCAGAAGAAGAAATCAGGAAATCAGTCCCATTCACAATATCCTCTAAGAGAATAAAACACTTGGGAATTAATCTAACAAGAGAAGTAAAAGACCTCTATAAGGAAACACTAAAAACAGAAATTTCAGAAGACCTGAGAAGATAGGAAGATGTTCCATGCTCTTGGTAGGAAGAATTAACATAATTAAAATGGCCATACTGCCAAAAGCACTGTACAGATTCATGCAATCCCCATCAAGATTCCAATGTCATTCTTTGCAGATAAAGAAAAAGCAATTCTCAAATTCATTTGGAACAACAAGAAACCCAGAATAGCCAAAACATTACTAAGCAAGAAAAAGGGAACAGGCGGGTTTGCAATACCAGATCTAAAATTATACTATAGAGCTGTAGTATTAAAAACAGCATAGTTCTGGTATCAAAATAGGAATGAAGATCAAAGGAACAGAACAGAAGACTCAGACCAAACCCACAAATCTTTAAACATCTGATCTTTGACAAAAGGGGTCAAAATCTAACACAGAGGAGGGACAGCATATTCAACAAATGATGCTGGACAAACTGGACAGCCACTTGGAGAAAACTGAAATTACATCCTTATCTCTCACCATGCATAAAAAAATCAAATCTAAATGGATCAAGGAGGGCTGGAGCGGTGGCTCAGCAGTTTCAGCGCTTGCCTGGCAAGCACGAGGACCTGGGTTCAAACCCCAGCACCATGTACACAACTAAGTGTTGGAGCAACTAAGGCCATGTGAAAAACTAAATAAAGTTGTTTCTCTCTTTAAAAAAAAAATAAATAAATGGATCAAGGAATTAGGAAATAAATCAGCTACCATACAACTGCTAGAAGAAAAATTAGGACCAACAGTCTAGCATATGGGAGGTGGCAATGACTTCCTCAACAAGACTGCTAATGTGAAAGAATTACAGTCTAAAATCAATGAGTGGGATGCCATTAAATTAAAAAGCTTCTGCACAGCAAAGGAAATGGTCAAAAAAGTCAAGAGACAACCTACAGAATGGGAGAGAATCATAGCCTGTGATCCCTCTGACAGGGGACTAATTTCCAAAATTTACAAAGAACTCAAAAAAATAATAAAAACACAAACAATCCAATCAATAAATAGGCCAAAGAGCTAAACAGAAACTTCTCAACAGAGGACATTGAGCAAGCCAATTAATACATGAGAATGTGTTCTAAATCACTGGCAATCAGAGAAATGCAAATCAAAACTACATTAAGATTTCATCTCACTCCAGTCAGACTGGCAAAAATGAAGAATACAAACAATAACAGATGCTGGAGGGGTTGTGGGGAGATAGGGACACTATCATACTCTTGGTGGAATTGCAAACTGATCCAATCACTTTGGAAAGCAGTGTGGAGACTCCTCAAAAATTAGGGTTGGATCCACCGTATGACCCAGCTATCCCTCTTCTGGGTATTTTCCCAGAGGAGTTAGAATCAGCATATTACTGTGACACAGCAAAATCCATGTTTGTAGCAGCTCAATTTACAATAGCTAAATTATGGAAGCAACCCAGATGCCCTTCACTGGATGAATGGATCCAAAACTCTGGTATAGATATACAATGGAGCTCTACTCAGCTATTAGAAACAATGATATTGCATCCATTGAAGGTAAACGGATGGCAATGGAAGAAATCATGCTGAGCGAAGTTAGCCAAACAGAGAGTCAAAGGCCAAATGGTTTCCCTCATTTGTGGAGACTGGAGCTAAACCCAGGACTGGGCAAAAGGTAGACAAATCTTTTGCTCCAAAATGCAAAATGTTAATATTTATGAAATTCAGTTGCAAGATACTTCATTCATAAGACATTTGAACAAGCTATGCTGCACACCTGTACAAAAACGTAAATGTTTAATCCCATTGTCAAATATTTTGAAGAATAACAAGGGATGATAGGAAGGGAGGAGAAGGGGAAATGTTGGAACTGAGATAAAGCAAGGTACATTGCAAGCAGTTATAAATGTCACTGTACACACTATAGCCATATATATATATATATATATATAAATGTTCTTCATAGGTGTAAGAATTATGTCACTGTATTTGGGTTTTTTTAGGAACACTATAGGACCCAGAAGAAAGGCAAGGGATCAGGGCATGGGAGGAGGGAGGTAGAGGGGTGTGGGGTGGATATTGAGCAAATTGAATTGCAGATTTGTGTGCATCTAGGAATATGTGACAACTAATCCCATCATTATGTGAAACAATAATGCACTAATAAGAAAAACAAATTGGGGGGGGGGGGGACAACATCCACATAATCCCTCCTGAGGTCCAGAGAGTGAAGGGCACTCTGTGTGTGTCTACAGGGTGATGAATCCCAGCAGGAACCGGTTGCCCATGTCTTGGAAGAGTTGAGAAGCCAATAAGACAGTGGGGTCTTCCAGATATTGGCAACTGCCACCATGGGACAGACAAAGGGGAGAAGTGTGTTGGCAGAGGCCAAAGGCAGGAGTCACCAGACAGAGTCTGGAGCCCAGAAAACAAGCAGAGGGTGCTGGAGTCGCTCCTGGAGGGTGGCATCGGAGGAGGTGGCCAAGATTGTCCCTCCTTCAGCTCTCTGACCCCTCCAGGGACTCCCTTTGGGCTTAGCCAGCTAGAATCCAGCTGTAGAGGCTGTCCCCTCCCCCAGCTCTGCTCTGAGTCACAACTGAGCAGAGGGAAGTGGAGAACTGGGCCAAGAGGTCCAGCATTGCACCTGCCGAGGGAGACCTCTGAAATAGCCACCCAATGGCGTCAATGCCAAGAAAGGGGCACCTCACAGATAATCAGGGGGTGGCACAAATGCCCTGATCCATTTTAACACCCCTGGGGCTGGAGTGTTGGCTCAGTGGTTGAAGCACTTTCCTGACATGCACAAGGACCTGGGTTCAAATCCCACCACCATGTACACGACTAAGTGTTAGAGAAACAAAGGCCAGATGAAAAAAAACTAAATAAAAAAAGTTGATTCTCTCACTCTGTCCCTATCTCTTAAAAAAAAAAAAAAAAAAAGAACACCCCTGAAAGAGAAAACCAAATACTCAGGGACTGCTGGTAGAAGTATCCAGTACCACCTGTGAAGAAGTCAAGCTAAAATTTTACACCTGAATTGGTCCATCTCTAAAATCAATGATGAGTTTACAGAAAATACAGGTGACAGAGAAACCTGCTGGAAGACACCCAAGGCACAGCTACAAAATCGAGAGCACAGAAAACTCTATGTTGTTGACAGGGTAAGTGATCAGCTCCTTCAACTCGTAAGTTTTAGAAGAAAAGGAAGTGGGAAGGGCTGGAGTGGTGGCTCAGCGGTTACGGCGCTTGCCCGACATGCGTGAGTACACAGGTTCAAACCCCAGCACCCACGTACACAACTAAGTGTTGAGCAACGAGGGCCATGTGAAAGACTCAATGAAAATTGATTCTCTCTCTCTCTCTCTCTGTCTTTCTCTCTTTAAAAAGAAAGAAAGTGGGGAGACTTAAAAGGAGGCTCAAGGGACCCATCCACCAACAGCAATGCATCACCTGGATCTTTGTTTGGACCTCGAGTCAAGTAAATCAACTGGGATTTATGTGAGGCCACCAAGGAAAGTTCAGTGTTAACTAGACGTTTGGTGGTATCCAGAAATTATTGCATTTTTAGGTGTCACAGTGGTATTAGGATATTGTTTTGTTCTTTTCAAAAGAATCCCTTGCTTTTAGAAATCTATATTGAACACTTTCAGATGAAATGTCAAATAATTCAGCGGGGACTTGAAGGATGGATGGATGGATGCAGATAAAACTGGACATGGGTTGATAATGTCGGGGAGAAGCAGAGGAGGTACCCTGAGCTAGTATCTATACTTTTGTGTACAGTTGAAGTTTTTTTTCTGAAATAGAAGGTTTTAAATATTTGAAAAAAAAATAACAGATCAAACTAATACCAATTTTTAACCAAGAAAGTGAATGAAATAAACATTTTTGACCAATGTACATAGATAAGTAAAGCAAATGAGAGGTGCATATATTGAAAATGAATCAAATTAGAATTATCTGCCTCTGGAGTGGTGGCTCAGTGGTGAAGCCGCTTGCCTGGCAAGTGCGAATACTCGGGTTCAAACCCCAGCACCACATACACAACAAAGTGTCTGAATAACAAAAGCCACATGAAAAATTAATAAAGTTTATTCTGTTTTTCTTTTAAAAAAGAATTATCTGCAGATGACCTGCTTTTACACTAGAAAACCTCTTTAAAACGCTTTGATGCTGGCTGCACACCTATAATCCCAGTGGCTCAGGAGGCTGAGGCAGGAGGATCGCAAGTTCAGAGACAGCCCTAGCAATTTAGCCAGGCCTTCAGCACGTCAGCAAGACCTTGTCTCAAAATAAAAAATAAAAAGGGCTTAGGATGTGGCTCAGTGGTTAAGCACCCCTGGGTTCAACCTCAGATGCTATAACAAAACAAAAAATTAACAACAAAAAGTACCTTGGTGCTATTAGAAGCAGTAAGTTAATATAGTAGTTAGCTACAAAATTAACATATGAAAACACATAGCATTCCTATATGCAAAATAATGACCCAATGGAAAATATAACCAATGCCCATTCACAAAAATCACAGATAAAACACAATAACTGGAAATAAAATCTAAAACACAGAAAGGAAAGAGGTGGAATCTGTACAAAGAATATGCTACAGTTTCTGAAGTATAAAAAGGACTGACTAAATGAAAACCCGTTTCTTGCTCTTTGCTAGGTAGCTTAATATTATAAAAATATCAATTCTCCATTAATCAATCTAGATATTACATGCAATTGAATTGAAATCCTAGCAGAAGTTTTATGCATTTGACAAATTCTTAACTACATCTGGAATGATAAACACGAAAAACTAGGAAAATACTGAAACAGATGAATCTCAAGGATTTTTTTTTAAAGAATGAGAGGACAGTGAGAGAGAGAGAGAGAGAGAAAGAAGTGATATTTTAAATTTAGTCTTTCATGTGACTTTCATTCCTTGGACACTTCACTGTGTCCGTGGTGCTGGGGTCTGAACTTGCAACCACCATAACCGTGGAGCCACCACTCCAGCTCCCTCCAGGAGAGATTTCTAACTTGGCTCTAGATACCCTGAGAAAGCCTCCTGGTATAGGCCTCTAAAAATCCAACATGAAATTTATGAGCATCACTTTATTTTGTTTATTTATTTATTATTCTTTAAAGATGGTCTTACAATTAGGAGGGAATCATTATCAAACATTCAAGAACAAATGTGTAATGACAGAGCAAGCCAAGACTGATGCCATTCCATGGTTCTCCCCCTTGGGTTCCCCATGGTTCCATGTTTACCCCTATTTAACCCCCCGTGCGAATGGGACTTCTCATGGAAGTCGAAGGTTCCCCTCTGAGTTGATTATGAGCATCATTTTTAAATCTACATCTAAGCACACAACAAACAGAGCCCCAAGACTACGGAAGGCAGAATTCTAGAAAGATGGCCTTGTTGCTGAAAGCTCCTGAATCCCACGCCAGGAGGGAAACTGCAGCGTGAATTCCCATCAGTCCATCCTGTGTGACAAGGTTCATTAGCAAAGAAATGCCACCATCAATAATAACCACAGCCCACCCCCTGGGGGACACTAGATGTCTTGACCTTGCTCTGATGCATGGAATAAAGAGAAAAGTTTCCCCATGGAACCCCAAACCACAAGCAGGTCATCGTGCAGGTTGGGAGGTGGGATCCATGCAGCCTGTCCAGCCCACCCTCCACCCCACTAACACAAAGGGCTAGGGGTCACTTTGAAGTGCTCCTGTGTCCCCAGGCACCCAGCTGAAGCTGATGCAGTTTCTCTAGAGGAATGCTTGTTAAACCCAAGACTCAAACGAGCCTCCAGAATAAGGTCAAACGGTTGAGTTTACCATAGAAACGCACGAGACGTCCAAAGAAAGCACCCTGCCACGAGGGCCAGGAACAACGCGCTGTGGAACCACACCTGCAGGTGGCCAGTGGCACTTTTGCACGCAGAATATAGAACAGCTTTTTCAAAAACTATATTTGGAGGCATAAGAGTGTATTAAAACTTAAAAGGCAGGGACTGGAGCAGTGGCTCGGCAGTTACGGTGCTTGCCTGGCATGAGTGAGTACACGAGTTCAAACCCCAGCACCACGTACACAACCGAGTGTCTGAGCAACGAAAGCCACATGAAAAACTAAATAAAAAATAAAAATTGATTCTCTCTCCTCCTCTCTCTCTCTCTCACTGTCCCTCTCTCTTAAAAAAAAAAAACTTGAAAGGCAGATGAAAGGAATCCTAAAGAACTTAAGGAAACACAAATGCAATAATTAGTCTGGGAAATTCAATGACAAGATTAGACACGGCCGGAGTGAAGTGTACCCGGGAGAGAACTGAAAAAGTTACTCAGGACAGAGCGGACAGAGGAAGGAGATGGAATAAAGTCAAGACAGATGCAGGGCAGAGCTATTAAACACACGTGCTTTCAAAGTAGCAGAGGACGTAATCAAGAGATGGGGAGGGAGGATTTTTGGAGACAGGATCAATTTTTGGAAATGATGAAGGACACAAATAGTCAGATCCAGGAAGTCCAGTAATTGAGCAGAAAAAGTAAGAAGAAAATTGGAATAAGCCTGAGGAAGAGCAAAGGCAAAGAAGCAATGTGAAGAGCAGCCACGGAGGAAAAAGTAGTCACCAACATGATAATGACGGACAGGTAAGTTTCCATAGCAACATGGAGCCCAGACAACAATAGCACCTGTCCCCAAAGGAATATCCAGTGACTGTCCTTCCGGAGCCACTGTAAAATACAGGCCTGTTCAAGCAAATGGAAATCCAGAAGATTGATATGAACAGAATTTCACCCAGTTTTAAAAAGTGAAAACACTACAGAAATGAAGGAAAATGGGCTGGAGCAGTGGGTCAGCGGTTCAAGCCCTTGCCTGGCATGTGCAAGGATCCAGGTTCAAATCCCAGCATCACATACGCAACTAAGTGTCAGAGAAACAAAGGCCAGATGAAAAAATAAATAAATCGATTCACTTTCTCTCTCTTTCTCTTTTAAATTCATTCAAGATAGTCTTACATTTAGGAAGGAATCATTGCTAAACAATCATGAACACATGCATAGTGACAGAGCAAGCCGAGGTTGACGCCATTCCATAGTCTCCCCCCTTTGCGTTCCCCCATCCCATGTTTCCCCTACTGTACCCCCATGTTAGTTGGGCTTCTCATGGAAGTCGAAGGTTCCCCACTGGGTTGATAGTCCCATACTCCCTCCCTCCAGCTGCCTTGATATCCCTCCCCTTCCCACACACCTCCCTGTCCCCATCCCTTCATCCACCAGGATCATAGGCAAGGTTACCCTTGCTCATGTAATAATTCACCCATGTTGAGGTTTTTATCAGCTTAGCCAACTTTCAGTCTGTTTCCGGTTGTATTCTAGCTTCCACATATAAGAGAAAACATTCAGCCCTTGAGTCTCTGAGTTTGGGGTATTTCACTCAGCATAATTTTTTCCATCTCCATCCATTTGGCTGCAAATGCCATGATATCATTGTAACAGCAGAGTAGAACTCCATTGTATATATGTACCACAGTTTTTGAATCCACTCGTCCAGTGAGGGGCATCTGGGTTGGTTCCATAGTTTAGCTATAGTAAATTGAGCTGCTAAAAACATTGTATCTCTGTAATATGCTGATTGTAGCTTTTGGGAAAATATCCAAGAAAGGGATAGCTGGGTCAAAAGGCAGTTCCAGTCTTAGTTTTTTGTGGAATCTCCACACTGCTTTCCAGAGTGGCTGCACCAGTTTGCAGTCCCACCAACAATGTGACAGTGTTCCTCTCTTCCCACAGTCCCTCCAGCATCTGTCATTTAAAGAAGAAGAGGAGGAGGAGGAGGAGGAAGAAGAGGGAGGAGGAAGAGGAGGAGGAAGAGGAGGAAGAGGAGGAAGAAGAGGGAGGAGGAAGAGGAGGAGGAGGAGAAGAAGAAGAAAAAGAAGGAGAAGGAGGAGAAGAAGAAGAAGAAAAAGGAGGAGGAGGAGGAAGAGGAGGAGGAAGAGGGAGAAGAGGGAGGAGGAGGAAGAGGAGGAAGAAGAGGGAGGAGGAAGAGGAGGAGGAGGAGGAGGAGGAGGAGGAGGAGGAGGAGGAGGAGGAAGATGGCCAGGTGTGCCAGTGCATGTAATCCCAGAAGCGTGGGAGCCTAAGGCAGGAGGATCGCAAGTTCAAAGCCAGCCTCAACCAACCTTGTGAGGCCCTAAGCAACTTAGCAAGACTATGTCTCAAAATAAAAAAAAATTTTTTTTAAATGGGCTGGGGATGTGGCTTAGTGGTTAAGTGCCTCTGAGGTCAATCCCTGGTGGAGAAAAAAAGGAAGGAAAATGAGCCTAGCAAGTTCATTTTCGAATGATTGAGATGTTGACAGATACGATGAGCAAAGAAACTCTGTGTCTAAACTACATGTCAACATGTCTAAGTAAACATTTATTACATAAAACAGCCAAAGTACTGTCAAATTTGGGGGATTATAAAAGGAAATACTAGACAGAGCATGCGAATCAAGCAGAGTTTTCAACAACCTTGAGATGCTTTAAGACTTTTGTATTATTTGGGAGAAGGGTAAAGATATTTATGAATATCTGAATTTATTAAACAAAATATGCCTGTTAATTTTAAAGTCAGACTCTATCAGAATTTATTAAACAAAATATGCCTATTAATTTTATAGTCAGCCCCTGGAGTGGTGGCTTGGCAGTTACGGTGCTTGCCCGGCATGCGCAAGTACGTGGGTTCAAACCCCAGCACCCACGTACACAACTAAGTGTCAGAGCAATGAAAGTCACAAGAAAAACTCAATAAAAATTTATTCTCTCTGTCTCTCTCTCTCACTGTCCTTCTCTCTTTGAAAAAAAATTATAGTCAGAATCTAATAAGTTGGTGTTCATTTTAATTAAGCCTTTAGGTTCAGGGTTGTTTGTTACACACCAATGGATAACTACTACACTTGCCCTACCAGATATTAAAAATGTGTTTTAAATCTGTGGCAATAAAGCAATTCAGTGCTGGTGTGTAAACAGACACATAAAATAACAGCAGAGTAGAATCTCGAAACAGACCCAAATAGATAAAAAAAATTACTCAAGATGTGGTGTTGGGACAAATAACCATTTGGCAAAAAATAAACTGAAACTATTTTCTTGTCCAGAGCTGCCAGGTAGATGATCTTGAAATTCTGCCCAAAATTCATAGCTATCGCTTCTGTATGGATAAGTCCAGTAGGAACAAAACTCTTGAGGGGCTTACTTTTACCATTCACCATTCATCATGGACGAAAGCTACCAGGCTGAAGCCATAAAGTGCTAGTTTAAGCATAGTTGGGTGGTAGTGGCAAGTGACTGTCAAGCGTCATGTGCCTGGTGCCACCATGGAGGCTCATTTGCGGTGAAGTTAGAGCCAGATATGTAAGTCTCACCATGGAAAGCACCTCCACATTTCCCCAGTGGAAGGGGAGGATGAGGGGCGAACAATGAGTCCCCAAGGGGAGTGACAGAGTACAGTGAGGCACAGGCAATCAGAGGAGGAGACGGAAGGAAGGATGAGAGAAAGAGAACTGATTAAAAGGTATTAGTGAGGGGAAAAAAGACAGGGAGTAACATATGCCAAAAGCGGGTATTTTTCAGCTGAGGGCATGTAGTGATTTTTGCTTTCATCTTCACATTTTTCTGCAATTTCCACGTCTTCATGCAAGGTGGCCGCGTGACTCAGTACTGGGCAATGGGATTTGGTGGGTGTCCGCAGGGGGCTTGTGTGGGGAGCTCTGCTTCCACATATAGATATTGCTTTTTCTTCCTTTCCTCCTCCTTTTCCTCTCTCTCTCTTTCCCTGCCTCCTTTCTTCTTGTGTCCTAATGGGGATGGGACATCTCAAGGTGGAGCACTGTTTTCTGCAACCTCAGGATGAAAGACATCCTCTCAGCACCAAGGAGGAAAAGGAAGTCTTACTCCTAAAAGAGCTGCACTGGACTTTTGCTGGACTGACCACCCTGGGCCAGCTTATTTCAGAAGGGACGCAATGCTGACCTGTAGTGACCAAACACCAATGACCAGGCAACCAAATGCAACTGATACGTCAATGGAACTGAAATGCTAATGCCCCCCCCCCCCCCGCTCGTTCGCAAGTCCTCAGAACTAGAGTCTGTTTCCAAGTATTGATTGAGTTCCACTGAGCTGTCTGTCAAATGCAGCAACAGCAACATGGGAGCTCTTTCTAAATGATCACGCTACCGTGCAATGATTTTGATCATGAATGGGTCTAGGGTCCCCTCTTTATCTTCCCTTTTCCAAAAGGGAAATAAAATTATTCTTCCCAATGAACTTTTATCAAGTTGGTCCAGCCCATTTTATCTTTTGAATGGAACTGCATTAAACCTATCAACCAGTTCAGTAAGAGGTCATATCTAGATGGCATTTCATCTTACTGTCCTTGAGCATGCCATTCATTTCCAATTTTTTTCCAGTCTCCTACATCTCTGAACAAAGGTTTGGGGCATTTTTCACTTATAATTTCTGCACACTTCTTGTTTTTGTGGTTATTGCTAAATGCGTTATGTTTCCATTGCAATTGTAAATTTGTTTTATAATTTATTATTGTTGGCATATAGAAAAAATATTGATTTTTCAAATATTTGCCTTTTATTCGACTACTCATTTAACCTAGGAGTTTTTTTAGTTAATATATTTATGTTCTGTAGGTATATGATTTTTCCATCTGTAAATGATGATGATCTCATCCTTTCCTCTCTAATAGACCTCTTATCTCTGTCTATGTATTTTATTGCATTGAGTAGAACAATGTTAAATAAAAATAAAAGTGGTCATATTTGTTTTGCCTCTGATTTCATAGCAAATGCATCTATTGTGTTCCCCATACGTACAATTCTATTGTTCTTTTAATGTAACTATTATTTATTATGTTGATGAATATTCTCTGATTCCTGGTTTTTAAAGAGGTTGTAAAAATTAGTAGTGAGTGCAGAATTTTATGCGATATCTTTTCTGCTTCCACTGAGATTATCTCTGGGGGTTTTTTTTTTTCTTACTGGTGTGTCTGTTAAAATGTATTATGTTATTGAGGCTTTTACATATAAGTAATCCTTACAATTCTGGAGTGAATTATAATTGATTGTAAAGGATGACTTCATGAATTCCACTGTTTGTTTTAATTTAGCAATTTTCAAAGGATTTTTCACATTTCAATTCATATGGTATGTTGTGCCCCATGACATTGGGTTCGACCATGTGAATTATTATTATTATTATTTTTTTTTTTTTTTTTTTTTTTAGGGCTGAGGACTGAACTCTGGGCCTTGCGCATGCTAGGCAAGCGCTCTGCCACTGAGCTAAATCCCCAACTCCGACCATGCGAATTATTTTGAACAACAGAATTTAAGTGTGTGTTTTAAGAGTGGAAGCGGGTCTGCCTGCATTTTTGTGATTCTGCAACACCATGAGAAAACATACCTTGCCCAGACTACTGCTCCAAATGATGAGAGCCATGGAGCACACCTGGACCTTCCCTGCAGCCCAGAACCAACCCCAGTCAAGACAATATGAGATCAACAACTAGCATGGGATTACTTTTTTGCTCACAAGTTTGAAAGAACTCACCCAAAACCCAACTTTTAAAAATGCCTTCCTTGTTTTGTGGGGGAGGTTAAATTTGTATATTCTTCATTCCAATCTTTTAAACTGAAACAGGATATTACAGACAGTTGAATGATCCTCTAATTCCTTCCAGGGTCATGTCCTTCTTCCCTCCACACAGATAACCACAATTTGGACACCAAGTGTGTTCTTTTCTCCATGTTTCTAAATTTTTAATATATAAGGTGTGTATCTATTATATATATATATGTATATATATATATATATAATGTCTTAACTGTTTTAAATTTTTGTAAAAATGGTGTCACACTATAATAAAAATGTCTGCTATCTTGATGGCTTTTTATCATTTCTCTTTTTCTTCTGTGATTACAATATTTTAATAAACACTCTTGTATCCATTTCCTTGCACACACAATCTGAAGGTTTTCATTGGGTTGGAGGGTACCAGGGGTTGAATCCAGGGGCAGTTAATCACTGAGCAATACACCCAACTCTTTTTAGTTTTTATTTAAAGACAGGTTGTCACCAAGTTGCTTAGGGCCTCGCTAAATTTCTAAGGCTAGCAATGAACTTGCAATCCTCCTGCCTCAGCCTCCCAAGCTGCTGGGATTATAGGTGTGGGCCACCATACCTGGCTCACATCTAGGTCTTTTTAAACAGAGCCCTTCAGAAGATTTTGAAACTTCAACTCATGGTTATAAGTGCATGGTACATCACAATGCAATGCACATATGGAAAAGTTTCAGGAAATAATATTTATCCCTGTAAGTGATACAATCTCATATTATCCATCCTATCCTGTGCATTGTATTATTGGCTTCAACTCTCCAAATCTAGTTCACCACTTTTTAATGGATCATGACACACTCAATTTACTATAAGGCATGTACATAAATGTAGAAATTCTCAGTTGCTGAATGTGAGCATCTTCAGCTTTATTAGGTGATCTAAGTCACTCTCCAAAGCAACCAGGGCTGTTTTGCTCCTGCCAGCAGTGCTTGAGTTGTATGAGCTTCCATTTCTCCACATTCCCATCAAAAGTACTAGTAAGCATCAAAATTATTTCAATCCAATGGATAGTTGAAATGGTTTCTCACTATTATTTTTTCAATATTTGCTCCATTTTGATGAATGTGTAATAATTGTACATATTAATAGGGTTCATTGTGACATTTTACCACATGCATATGGAATAGACTGATCAAATCCAGTCTCCCATTATGCATCCCCTTCCCAACCTCTAATGATCACTATTTCACATTCAAGTGGACTTTCTTTTTAAGTGTCCACATAAGAGGGAGAATGTGCGGTACTTGTCTTTCCATGCCTGGATTATTTCACTTAACATATGTCCTGCAGTTTCATCCATTCTGTTGCAAATGACAGAATTTCATTCTTTATGGCTAAAAACCATCCATTGTGTATACCAGTTTAACAAAACATGTTCAAAGGAGTCCCACATCCAGAGGCAAAATTAAGATAACTACCATCATGAAAACATGTGAAAGTATAACACCCACTGGTAAAGCAGACACACAAAAAAAGAAATAGAAAAGAATCAAACCTTATCAATACAATAAACCACCAAAACACAAAAATGAACTACAGGAGAGGAAGAATAAAACAAACAATATTCAAAACAAACTAAAGAAATTTAATAAAATGACAGGAATAAGCCCTTACATATCTGTAACAACCTTGAGTATAAATGTACTAGATTTCCCAATTAAAACATATGAACTGGCTGAATGAATGCAAAAAACAATACCCAGCCATATGATGGCTACAAGATACTCACTTTAGGGACTGGAGTGGTAGCTCAGCAATCGGAGCACTTGCTTGGCCAGTGCAAGGACCCAGGTTCAAACCTCAGCACCACATACACAACTAAGTGTTGGGAGAATCAAAGGCCAGATGAAAAAAATAAAGAAAACTGATTCTCTCTTTCTCTCTCTTACTTCTCTCCTTCTCTCTCTCGCTCTTAAAAAAAATACTCAATTCACCAGTAAAGACACATGCAGACTAAATGTGAAATGATGAAGAAAGATAGAAAGATATAGCATGCCAATGGAAACTAAAAGTGAGCAGGAGTAGCTATGTTTATACTGTAAAAACTGTAAAAAGAGACAACAGTCACTGTATAATGATCAAGAGACCAATTCAACAAGAAGATATCACTGTTGTAAATGTATAGGTATCAAATACTAGGATATCTAATTTTAAAAATACATCTTTAGATCTAAAAGGAGAGATAGGGTCTGATATAACAATAGGCGGAGAATTCAATATCCCGTTTCATTACTATAGTTTTAATTCACATTTTCTGGTAGTGAAATTGAATATTGTTCCACAGGTTCATTGCCACCTGGTGTTCCTCACTGCTGATTAACTTCCGACTCGTATGCTTCACCCATTTCTTATTAGATTGCCTTGCTTTTCTTGGTAACTTTGCAGGATTGAATATATACTTTAAATAGTAATTTCTCAGTCATGTACAGTGACTGACATCTCCTAGGGATGTGTCACATCTTCTTACTCTCTTCAGATAAACAGTTCTCAGTCTTAATCATTCGTATTATCAATTGTTGCATTTATAGTTGCTGTTACTTAGGAAGATTTTCTACCTTAAGTTCATAAAGTTATTTTCCTAAATTTTCTTCCAAATATTTCAGGGTTTTGCTTTCATATTTACTACTTCAATTCCTCTGTAATCTGCTTCTTAAAGTTGATTATGGTGAGAGATTTGATCCATTTCTTTCATTTGTATAACCAATTGCTCTAGCCCATTCTTTCCTCAAAGGCTTAAAATCCCACCTATGTCATGTACATTTCCTTAAATGCAAGGGATTGCTTTCTAGGGATTTAGTTTTGTTCTATCTGTCTATTTTATTGACCATGCTACGTTGCTTTATTTACTTTAGCAGTATACTCTTAATGGTTGGACCCATCTTGCTTTAGGGGGTAGATTTTCATAACTTTCTAGTTTTCTATTATTACCATTAATTCATTTGGGTTTTTTTTTTTTAAGAGAGAAAGAGAGAAACACTTTTTAATTTTGTTTTTCACATGGTTTTCATTGCTCCAAGACTTTGTTGTGTACATGGTGCTGGGGTTTGAACCTGCGTACTCGTGCATGCCGGGCAAGTGCCGTAACTGACAAGCCACCACTCCAGCCCCCAGTTTTTGTTTTTTGTTTTTTGTTTTTTTTTTTAAAGAGAGAGGGACAGTGAGAGAGAGAGAGAGAGAGAGAGAGAGAAAGAATCAATTTCATTTAGTTTTTCATGTGGCCTTCATTACTCCAACACTTCACTATGTATGTGGGGCTGGGGTTCGAACCTGCATCCTCATGTATGCCGGGCAAGTGCCGCAACTGCTGAGCCACCACTCCAGTCCCCATTCAGTTTTTTTAAAAAATATAAACTTCAAGTCAGTTTTGGTAATTTTTATTGTCTCAGAGAATTGCCTATTTAATTGAGATTTTTCACCAATAAGAACAGAGATCTTCATGATAACCCGTTACAACGTTATTTTTCAACGCATTCCTTAATTTTTTGTTTCATCTCATTTCTCTGCTGCATCTTAATATATTCATATTTCATCTTACAGTTTTTGCTTGTCAGAGGTTTACCTAATTTTATTTTTAGATGTTTCATTTGTCTACAGTTTTCTGTTAACCTTTAGCTTTACTAATTGTGTTCAGAGAAAGAGGCTTAGAAATTTCAGTTTTTTAAATAAATTGAGATTATTTTTCTGGCCTAAGAACAGTTTTTATAATTTTTTGAGAGTACTTTGAATGAAAGTCTATCTTCTTTTTATCAAAGCACAAAATCAAATGCATATGCTAATTTTTTCATAATCAAAAATTAGGTTAGCCAATGGCATTCTGTGTACCTGCTATGGGAAAGAATGAGAGAGCATTCTTCAAAGTCTCCCCAGCAATTCATTTGTGCTCATTCCTTATGTTTCTAACTACTTTTGCTTTATGTATATTTTGATACTATATGGATAAGCACACAAATGTTAATGCTGTATTTATTTGCATTTATTGTGGATTATAGTTTTGATCAACATAAAATGAAACAATAGAATCAATTTCTCTTTCCTTGCATTTGCTTGATAAAAATTATTGCCCATTATTTATTTTCTGTTATTTTTTCCCTTAATTTTTCCTTCTGTGTAGCAAATCGTTGGATTTTTTGTTGAACTTTGAAGATTAAAAATTTTAAAGATTAAAATCTTCCCAAATTCATCTTTATATTTAATAAGATCACAGTAAGCACACCAACAGAAATTTTAAAAATAGACAAGTTGATTGTGGTCATCGCTGACCAAAACACCTGGCAAGAACAATTTAGAGGAGGAAAATTTTATGATGAGCTACATCCTCATCCATGTAACAAAAGAATTCTGTAATTATCACATCATATTAAACATATGTGTACGTGTGTATGTGTGCATGTGTCTGTAAAGAGAGAGACGGAAGAAAATGCAAAATTTGCATAGTCTTTTAGAAGCAGGCAATAAACATTGCCCCACTTGTAATAAGACACTCTAGGCTGTTTCTCCTGATCTTGGGGGATATTTTCTACCCTCCTGAGGTTGAGAGCCACTTGGATGTCCAACGAAGGGTGTTGGACATCCAGGCAATCAGAGGGAGAAGAGTTCAGTTCGATCCTTACCTCAGTCCTTACACCAAAGTCACTCCATACAGCTCACGGGCTTAAATATTAAAAATTAGAAACCAGAAGAGGCATTGTTAAAATGAAAATTAAAAATGATATCATCATAAGGTAAGGCTTTCTAAACAAGACACCAAGCCCAGAAGCTATGCAAAAAGATCGTTAAATTCAAGTAAAGAAAAAGTTTAATGTGCAATAATAACAGAGTGAGAAGACAATACACTAGGAAGTGTTTACAGCCGATAGATCAATAAATGACTGGGTTATTTAATATAAAGAGTGCCTACAAACTACTTTTTCAAAAATAAAAAAATGATAATACACTAGCTAAATTAAGGGTAAGGGGCTGAAGAGGCACTTTCGTAAAAGAAAAAATCAAATGTCTCTTGAACAAATGAAAAGATAACTCAACCCTAGTCATTATAACAAAAATGAAAACCTATGGCAAAAAAGTACTCTCTAATCTAACAGACAATCATCAGCACCTTGAACAATGTTAACATAAATGTGAAAAAAAACATGAAAATACATAAAATATCAATAGGAAGTAACTGGGCAAAATCTTTCCAAGTTAAAAATATACAGAACCTTTGATCCATCAGTTCACTTTTAGGAAATTCATTTTGCAGAGATGCTAATGACATTTCAGTTGAACTTTATGCAGCGGTTGCTGGTTGAACATTGACCATGGGCCAGGCACAAAGTCTACGAAGATGCATGAAACGCAGCTTAAAATCACGTTATGATTTTAATATTTGAATGGCTACGGAAATTAAGGATTTCATTCAACAGATGAAAGCAGTAAGGGTCAGAGAGATGAAGTGGCTGAGCAGGATTTTGAAGCAAGGTCTGCCCAACTCTCATGATCCGCTAACCCAGCATGGATTAAACGTCCCCATACAAGTGGCTCTCAACCTCAGGAGGGTAAAAAATATCCCCCAAGATCTGGAGAAACAGCCTAGAGTGTCTTATTGCAAGTGGGTCAATGTTTATTGCCTGCTTCTAAAAGACTATACAAATTTTGCATTTTCTTCCGTCTCTCTCTTTACAGACACATGCACACATATACACGTACACATATGTTTAATATGATGTGATAATTACAGAATTATTTTGTTACATGGATGAGGATGTAGCTCAGTGGTAGAGTGGTTGCCTAGCATGTGCAAAGCCTTAGGTTCAAACCCCAGCACCACAAAAATAAGATAAAATAAAAAGTAGGACTTACCAATTAAATTACAACTCCTCCTTTCCCCATGAAGAAAGATCTGAGTATAGCAACTACATGAGAAGAGAGTCCATGGTTATATGCAACTCTTCCCTTTCCCCGCCACACCCCAAAAATATCCCAGAAGGGAGAAACACCCAGGAAGCCTAGCTGCCTCTTGAGCGATTGGCTAAGAAGACACTGCTCTGTGGTTGCCATCTTGAAAGTCTCTTTGTTGTCGTGGTCATTGCACTAGGGTGGGAACCCAGGGCCTCTTGCCAGACACTGCTGGACTAAGACCTAGTGCACAAACTCTCAGGCCAGGTTGGAGTCTGGGAAGTCCACAGGCTCAGAGGGTACAGTAAAGAGGTGGCAGAAGGCCCCCAGTCCTTCGCTCTCCCTCCCATGTTACTTAGCAGCTGCCCTCAGCAGAAAGTGACCTTACGTGCCCACCTTTGAATCCTTTGGCCAACAGAACACCTTGGTTCTGCCCAGTATGCCACCTCAAAGCCTGGTAGAGAGAGGCCTTGACCTCACCGGCTCGCTCTCCTGCAAGCGCTCATGACAGTGGAAAGTTACCACTGAGCCAGCTGACAGCCACCATGCAAGACAGGTATGAGGCCATCCCCAGACATGACAGCCCCAGCTGACTTGCCAGCAGCCTGAAGACACGCAGGAGGCCTGCCTGGACCAGCCCCACAGGGCCCAGGTGAGCAGTCACCCACAGAGAGTGCGACAGTAAATGGTGGTGGCCGGGGTGTCCCAGACACCTTTCCCAAGGACCACTAGGGGATGGCCAGTGTTTGGTGTTGGAAGAGGAGGCAGGAAGCAGTCTGCAGTTCAGAGCTACATTACAACAAGGCCTGGTCCCCCTGGCTCTGGGCCTGGCATTCAGGTGGCTACTCACAGAGTCAGGGGCCCAGCCTGACCGGGGCTACCCGAGGAAGCTACAAAGGGCTGGCCCAAGCCCAGGGTGAAGTCCATGTCCAGATGGACCTGGAAACAACAGCACCTTTATCTCTGACTGTGAGTGAGGAAGCAAGGGTTTTCCCTTCCAGAGCAGGACATGGAAGGACATGGACACAGGAAGGAGAGGAGACAGCAGAGGGGCTGGGTGGGAACCAGGAGCAGGAGATGAAGGACATGGCCGCTGGCAGGGGGAGGAGACTGCAGAGGGGCTGAGTGGGAACCCGGATGCAGGCCAGCTGGGAACACGAACTTGGGAGCAGATCAGTCTCTGCACTACCCCCCAAACGGGGCGGGACTCCCAGGTAGTATCCCCGTGTGGGTCTGGGGTTCTCCATGCCCTGGGGTCAGGCTGGGTAAGGGGTGGCTTCACAAACCAAGGTCAGTGGTTCTTCAATTTGAGGAATCACGGTGAGAGGTCTCTGTCCCGTCTGTCTGGGGAGGACCATGAGACTATCCTTCCAGCAAGTCCCCACCTATCTTGGAGAACCCTGGCCCAGGTTAAATGCAGGGACCTGGTGTCACAGACCCCATAACGCCTGCCTGTGTGACTCCAGGCAAGTCAGCTTTCTCATTGGGAAGTGACAATGGCCATCACCTCTTTTCCCAGGCTTGTTCTGGGAATTGGGTGAAAGGACACATTTGGTGGGCCTGGCATTTAAGGAGCCCTTGAAAATTTGTGTGCATGCCAGTTCCCAGAGACTCTCTGCTGGCAGTAGCTCCTGCCTGGCTTTGTGCACGGAGAGCCCAAGTCACCCCAAGTAATGACCAATGGGTGGGGGTAAATGCTCCAGTGACCTTGCTCTGACCAGGACACCAGATGTGAGCTACACTGTCCCCAGGGCTCCCCTGCTGGATGGAGCCAAAGATAGCTCTGATATTTATGTGTCACCTTGACTGGGCCACAGGTGCCCAGACATTTGGTCAAGGCTTCTGACCAGGCTTTTGTAGGGGAAGAACCTCCTGTTTGACTGCTGGAGCCAGGGTGTCTTTTCCTGCCATCAGACGGGGGCTGAAACATAGGCTCTTTGGATCTCAGGCCTGCCAGCTTTCAGACTGGCACAAGCTGGGCATGGTGATGTGTACCTGTAATCCCAGCTACCTGGGAGGCTGAGGCAGGAGGATTGTAAATTCAAGGCCAGCCTTGGCAACTTATGGAGACCCTATCTCAACAAAACAAAACAAAACAAAACTTCCAGACTGGAACCTACACCGTGCACGCCCTGGGGCCCCGCTTGCTGACTGCATTCCTTGGGACCTCCCAACCTGCGAAATCAAGCGAGCCAGTTCCTTACAATAAGTCTCTGCGTGCACATGTGCACACATGTGCACACGGACTCTGTTGGTTCTGTTTCTCTGGAGCACCCTGACTAATATAGGCACCCTCTATAGGACCTTTTTGGTTGTCACAATCTTGCATGGCTTCCCTCCCTACCCCTGCCCACCCCTGTTTTCACCTGGACAGCCCCCCTAATGCAGCTCTCCCATGGCAATCCTCCCTCCATCTCCCGCTCAGCCTGTTCACATCTCACACCACCCCTAACCCTGCTCCCAGGGCCCTGAACCCATCCCAGGCTTGCTGCCCCAACGCCACCCTCACCAACGGTCACAGTCCTGTCTCTCCTCACAAGAGTGGGAATGGCAAGGCTGGCTGAGGGGAGCCTGCCCCAAACCCCAGCCTGATCAGAGGGCAATGAGGGCAATGTCTCTCCTTCCTGCCTCCTAGACAAGTGGCCAAGAGCTTGGCAAGGGACTCCCGACCCATCTCCCACCCCAGGTAGGTGCTGCTAGGCAGCTGCTGCCCTCCCCGCCCCCAGCCTGTCCTCAGCTCCCTCCAGCCCACTAGTGTATGCTGCAGGAGCTGCTGCAGGCCACCCTCATTAATATTTATGACAGGGAGAGGAAGTTGCATAAATCTTCCCTGATACTTAATTAAACCAAACTTCTTTTGATTTCCCCTCTTTCTGCCTCACTGAGTGTGGCCAGCATGACTATTAGATGCTCAACCTCCCCCAGCGGCCGGGAGCTGGACAGGATCCACCAGCTACTCCACACAGCCAGCAGCTGGAGTCTGGAGAAGCAGGTGACCCCCTCCAACGCCCTGCACAGACTCTGCATGGCTTTAGGCAGAGGTGCCCTGCAGCCTCTGGGGAGTAGCAGACACCCAGGAAGACCTCAACAACAGAGGCCCCCCTGACAGGAAAGATGCAGGCATTAAAGTTTAGCTGGGGAGCTTTGACTGCCCATCCTCCCCGCTGCTCACACAGCCGAGGTGCTGTGAGCCCCAGAGCCTCTGAGGAGCAGCTGAGTGCCGTGGAGAAGCTGGTTTGGGCTCCCCAGTTGGAGGACCCCAGCGTGAGCCCGTGGGAGCTGGGTGTCTCCCGCGCTGCAGGAGCTGGTTAGCACCGGCTGACATATCTTTGACATGGAATCATATACAGGAAGCAGCTTGACCCCTGAAGGCCCCTCTTAGCGTGGGATTGACACCGAGCATTGACTTTGCTTCAGGCTTATCCACAAATCTCAGCCAATTTTATTAAAGAGCCGCGTGTGGTGTGGAACATGCCAGGGAGACAACTTTATTTATAGATCTTGATCGGCAGAAAGGAGCCCACGCCTGATTCCGTTGGCGCCCTGGCCTGCCTCGCTCCACCTCAGGTGGGAGGGGGTGATTGGCAGGTGCAGCTTCTCACCATTCCTCCTCCCAGCCCAGCTGCACCGAGACACAAGACGCACGGTCATTAACCAGGGACACACACACGCACGCACACGAGTCCCACTTTATAAACTGTACTGTGCCCCCAATGTGATTGTATCTGAAAACAGGGCCCTTAGGAGGTAATGAAGGCTAAATGAGAGCCTAAGGGTGGACCCTGATCTGATAGGACTAGTGTCCTTTTAAGAAGATGACAGGGCACCAGAGTGCATGCACTTTCTCAAACACAGCTGGCATTATAGAGCGTGTGCTAGGAGCCAGGCATCCCACCCATGTCATCTCACTTTTACCTTCACAACTCGGGGAAGCAGGACACTCTACTGGGTGAGCAGAGACGTTCTGGATGACCAGCCAGGAGGGGCGGGTTCTGCCGCAGAGCCGAGCCCCGCCCCAGAGCCTAGCCCCGCCCCTGCAGCCAGCCGGCCACGCCCACAATAGGGAGCATGCGCAGTGAAGCCCATGCCCTGGCTCACCACGTGCCCAGTCCGTGCGCACCGAAGGTGCCCCTTTCCTTCCCAGCTTGCAGGCCCCTGAGCCTGGGGACGTGGGAAGGGAAGTGCAGAGCCCCTGCTGCCGGGGAGCCGGCTGGGCGTCCTGTGGCCATTATCGTGGACTGAATCTAGACGGGAGCAGGTGACCTGTGAGGGGGCCGTTAGGGTATCTGTGCTGCCGCGTCAAGGTCGAAAGGGAAACGTTTCGGTCCAGAAGCTTCTCTCAGTGGAGACAGGGGTTCTAAAGGGCGGGTGGGTTCCTGCCAAGAGTTCAGGGAAGATGGGCTTTAACCAAAATTCCCCTGCTGCTTGCGGTGTGCTTGCGGCGAGCCCTGGGCCTGAGACTGCAGGAATCACCCAGAGCGGAACCCGAGGAGCCCCGAGTAATGGGAGGTCACGGTGGGGCTGAGACCTGTCCCCCACATGGCATCACTCTGGGGACCATGCAGGACCAAGACAGAGGTCTTCAGGGGAGGGTGGATGCTGGGCCCAGTAGGACAGGGACTGCGAAAGTGGCCTGGGAAACCAAGCTCGCGGCTTTGGGGAGCCTCAGACTCCTCACTGAACTCTGGAGATTATGGTGCTGGAAGGGTTAAGGAGGTGAGCTGCGTGGGAGAACCCAGGGTGTCCACCTGGCTCATAGTGGGCACTCTGGGACTGCGGATTACTGCTCCTCCCCTCCCAACAGAGGAGGCATGGGGGGCTCTGGAATCTTGTGTCTGGACCCCGACACCAGGAGCTGAGCTGGCAGAGAGCAGGAGTGAAGGCCACAGGAGATCTTCAAATCAGAAGCTGGAGCTGGACCCAGGCCCTGGGGACGGGAGGAGCCAGCGAAGTAAGGCAGAAAGCCTGGGACCCATCCTAGCAGGCCTCAATGGCAGAGCAGCTCCTGGTCTGGAGAGGAAACAGAGGCAGGCATTTAGCAAGATGGACCCGGAAGGGCTTTAGTTGGCCAGGGACACGCACTGGACTCCAGACCTCAGGGCTCCTGCAGGGAGCAAGGGATGACATGGGGAAGGAGTTTTTCGCCCCTTCTGGTGAGGTGGAGCCCATGAGGGGCCTGGGGCTAGGCTGCTGGGGGGTGTCAGGAAAGTCCCAAGGCAAGCAGGGGTGATGGGGTCTCCCCTGCCCCATGGCAACAGGACTGTCCGTAAAGATGGAGTTTCCAGTGTGACTGAGAAGGAAGATTTAAGATCATGGGCAGAAGGGGTGCAAAGTGATTGCTTATGGGCTTGGGGTTCTAAGTAGAACCCTAAATAGGGTCTGGAGGCTGGCTGTAATTGCACAGTATCATGAATGTTCTAAGCACGGTTGAATTGCACACTCTCAAATGGCTAAATCCATGTTATGAAAATTTCACCTCAATTTAAGAACAAGAGAGCAAGGTCATGGGCAGCTAGCTCTGCACCTGCCCGAGTCTCAGCTGTCACCTACTAGCCGGGTGACCTTGGAAAGAGTATCAGTGTCTTCATCCGTAAAATGGGCTGATACTAGTACCTACCTAACAAAAATAATCATGGTTAAAATGATGGGATGGGGGCAGTGGCTCAGCAGTTACGACACTTGCCTGGCATGAGTGAGAATGTGGGTTCGAACCCCAGCACCAAGTACACAATGAAGTGTCGGAACAACAAAAGCCACATGAAAAACGAAATAAAATTGATTCTCCCTCTCTCGCTCGCTCTGTGTTACTGTCCCTCTCTCTTTAAACAAAGAAATGATGGGGGCTGAAGCTGTGGCTTGGCGGTTATGCGGCTTGCACAGCATGCGCAAGGACACGAGTTCAAAACCCCAGCACCACATACACAACGAATCTCGGAGCAACAAAAGCTACATGAAAAACTAAATAAAAATTGTTTCTCTCTCTCTCTCTCTCTCTCACTTTCCCTCTTTCTTAAAAAAAAAATGATGGGTTGTATTCAAAAGGACCCAGAACATATAGGAGCTATGCCAGTTTGTGAAATGGGCCTGAACACTTTCTAGATGCACCTTAGGCTCTGTGACTGTTCTAAGTTGACACAAAAAAGAAACTCAGGCTTCAATAGGGCTTGGGACCAGTGCACCAGTTCAGTGACCTACCAGCCCATGGGCAAGGTATCTAGTAGCCAGTGCAAGGGTTAAGCTCTGGAGCAGAACGGAGAGGACAGGAAATGGTAGCAGAGAAGCTACTTCCTCACCCTTCCTTTTGGGTTCCATTGGGTCACTCCCTCACTGGGAAGGAAGCCATCTGTCCTTGGAAGAGACTTTCTAGGGCAGCCAGAACTGTGCAGAGGACCCCTCTCCACCCGGCCCCACTATCGTTCTCCCCAGTGTCCCTGAACTACAGTTCCTGCCAGTGCTGCCAGCTGCCCATCTGGGGCTGAGAAGCTCTTGAGGAACTGAACCAGACAGAAGGGCAGGGGAGGGCAGGAGAGGTGCACTCTCAGGCAGTTGCCTATGAACCATTTCCCGCAGGGAAAGAACTACAGAAGGGTCAGGGATCAGAGCATCCAGGAGTAGCTTACACATGACGCAGTGGCTTGACTGGGAGATTCCTCCTCCAGTCACAAAACACACACCAAATAAAACTAAGAGAGAAAGACCCAACAGAATGATTTCTGTCTGAAATGTGCAGAGAAGGCAGAGAGCCTCCAGCTTGTTCACAGGTCAGCAGCCAGTGTGTGAGCCAGGAAAGAGGACGCAGCATTGGGTTATCAAAAAATTCTGCTTCCTGCCGGGCGTGGTGGCGAAAGCCTGTGATCCCAGAGACTACAGAGGCTGAGGCAGGAGGACTGCAAGTTCAAAGCCAGCCTCAACAATTTAGCGAGTCCCTAGGAAACTTAGCGAGACTCTGTCTCAAAATAAAATATAAAAAGGGTTGGGGATGTGGCTCAGTGGTTAAGCACACCTAGGTTCAATCCCTGGTACCAAAAAAAAAAAAAAAGATTCTGCCTCATGAAATGTGGAAATGGTATGGGAAAAAACAAAACTCAGGGGAAATGTTGCCATAGGAAGCAAAAGTAAATTTTAAAAAGCATTTGCTTTGTTCTCTCAATACAAGTCAGGAGAACATAAAAATTATAAAAGCTGAAGATAACCAGACCAAGAACTGAGTGGAAAGGAATCTAGCAACAACAGAGCAGAAACGAAAGTAGAGCAGCTTCAGATCTAGAAATATTGCAAAATGAAATAAAAATAAAATCACATCATTAAAATCAGCATTAAAATAGTAATGAAAAAATCAGCCCTGTAATAAACTAAATTTGTGTTGTAGAGGGAAATCCCAGAGCTCTTCTGAAAGCCAGGAAAGGAAAAAAAAGTTTTTTAAAAAGGGTTTTGATATAAATGACAAAACAGAGATCCAATTAGCTGGTCATCAATAATGAACTACCAGGACTTACTGAATTAATTGATATTCTTGAATAAGAGGAAAAAATGGACCAGTAGTAATAATTAAAGATATTTTGGAAGAAAATTTTTCAAAAATAAGAAGTTAATAAGCCCACAGATCAAAATATTTAAGTTAGTTATTAGAGACATGGACATTGACAGGTTCTGTTGGATTTTTTTTATGATAAGAATAAAATCCGGTAGAGATGTAGGCAATGGGGAAAAAAGTTGCCTCTGAAAGACCAAAATTAGTTTGCTCAGACTTGTCTAAGGTGGTCAACACAATATAACAATGAAGCAAAATCTAGAGTTGTGAAGGAAAGATTTTGTGTCATAGGACTTTTATGTTTGTCTTGTCTGGCACAAAAGCAGCGGATATGCTTTCACAGAGAGGAACAGGCCCGGGTGTCTACACCCAAGGGCTCGTCCTGGAAAAAAAAATAATACTCCAACAAATCTTCCAGCTCAGTCCTTCCAAACTTTTTCATGCAACAACATAAAAGTTAGGTGGTGGTATGTGTACCACACACTGGTTAAAAAGGCCTCCGCTTGCTGGGGTCTGAAGCGATGCGATTTGAGAGTTTGGGAAGATCCTTCTGGATGCAAGAGGAGGGAGGTTGAAAGGTACCAGAAAGCAGCCAGGAAGATGTCTTTATGAAATGGGAGAACTGCTGGGGGGCAGGAGGAAGAGTATGCTGTCCTGGAAGCCGAGTGAGAGTAAAGAATGTGTTTCCAAGAACATAGGCAGTTGCAGAAGGCTACTGAGAATCAGGGAAGGTGAGGACCAGGAAGTGACCTCCAGAATTAGCAACAGGGGGCTGAATGTGAATGGTTTTCAAGGAAATGTGAATTGAAGAATGGAAGGATGGAAAATGGAGAAACAGGTATGGCTGACACTTTTAAGGATTTTGCTGAGAAAGGGAGTTGAGAGAGAGAGAGATGGTTAGACCCATGAACACGGGAGAAACACCAGTGTGCTCATGGACAAGGGGGATGATCTGTTGGTGATGTCAGAGGCTATGCCCAGGACTGAACAGACAGTGTAGACTCTAATGCTGAAACGGAGGGTTGGCTTTAGAGAATTAGTTACAGTGATGGCAAAGAAGCCAGAGAGAACCTGGGTGCATATGCTGGTCGGTGGATGGATGTAGGGTGCTGGGATCTGAGAGAGAAGATTGCCGAGGAGAGGGTGAAGGCATGGGAAGGAGGACAGGGTCTTGAGAGTCTGGAATGTGAGCTGAGAGTGGACTGAGGAACTAGACTACTGTTGCTGGAGCTCACCAAGCAAAGCCCACTCTGGTCATAATTCTAAAGAGAGAACACTGACTGCGGTTGTGTTTTTCTGTAGCCCCATTTAGCTGATGGACATCAGGAAAGAAATCTCACTTAATTTGGATTGTGGTGTTGCCCCATGTGTACGAGAGAGGGACAAGAAGACAAGGAGAGGCTTCAATGATTGGCTGTGGTTTTGAAGCTGGGTGAGGAGGAAAGGAGATAGGGACAACGAGTAGGTGACATCTGTGGTCATAGGTCTTCATGGGGTCAAAGGACACCAGTAGGCACAAGAGGGACGCTAGAAGGTGGTGTTCAGAGATGAATGAAATCAACAGCCTGGGGAATGACCACGGGGCGGGGGCTGAGGAAAGGTGGAGATCCTAGGAGGAAGAGAGCCCGGGATGTTTTGGAATCATCAGAATAAGACAAGTGTCGTGTTGAAGAGAGTAACAACCAGCCAGGAGCTAAAATCAGCAAGAAACGCAGATCCGTGATGGAGCCCGTAGATGCAGCAA
>PVKS010008220.1:52650-69424 GCA_004027875.1 Aplodontia rufa
ACAATATTTGAATCCATTCATCCGGCGAGGGGCATCTGGGTTGGCTCCATAGTTTAGCTATTGTAAATTGCGCTGCTGTGAACATTGATGTAGCTGTGTCTCTGCAGTGTGCCAATTGTAGCTCTTTTGGGAAAATACCCAGGAGTGGGATAGCTATCCATCACTAGTTTCTTGAGGAGTCTCCACACTGCTTTCCAGAGTGGCTGTGCAAATTTCAAGTGATTTTTGTGTCACTATCACCTTCAAAAGAAATCTAAGACCTTCCCAATCCCCTCTCCCCCATGGCTGAACATGCCAGGTATTCTGCCTGCTCTCTGATCCTGCTGTAAGTCTCTCATGCTGGATCTCTTGTTTCCTGGACCCTGAGGCTTCCTGGACCCATCCTTTTAATAACTCCTTGAAAATGGTAACTGGGCAGCATTTCTGAGACTTGACTTTTCTGAATATATTGTATTCCTCTCTCACGAATGGTTACTGTTTTGGCTAAGTCTTAAAAGTCGCTCCCCCTTAGGACAATGATGACATTTGTTCATTATCCTCTGGTTCCCATGGTTATTTGTGAGAACTCTGATGTTTTCCCCAGTGTGTGATCTACTTCTTTCCCTCTATGGAAGATTTTAGGTTGACTAATGCTTTGAAATTTCAAGACAACGGGCCCTAGGGTAGCCCTTTTCCACTAACAGCTCAGGGTCTTCAAGGACATTGCAGCTGGGAACGCGGGTCCTGAAGTTCTGGGAATTTGTCTTCTGTTGTTTCTTTGGTGATTTCCTCCCTCCTGTTTTCTTTGTTTCCTTTTTGGAACTCTCATGTTGGATTTCGTCAGTAATCTTCTGTTTCTTAAATCTTTTCTCTCTCGTCATTTCTGTCCCTTTGGGGAGAGGATCAACTAACTGGGAAATTTCTTTGATTTTATCTTTGAGTACTTCCATTTCCGTTTCAAATTTCTGTTTCCGTGTTTTAAATTCCGGCAGGAAGCAGGGCTCTTTCTTTTCCATTTTTCTCTTATGCAGCAGACAGCTCGAGGCTGCTGTATTTTCTCTCATCCTTTTAAGGACTGAATGATTCATTTTTCGGTTTTCTTCTGCTGTCTCACTGTCTCTGCTTCCTCCGATTGCTACAGAGGTTTGGGCCTCTGTGTCTCAGGGACTCTACCACCTTCTGCTGTTAACCATCAGAAGATCACGTTTGCTGTGCTTTCTTGTTTTCTTTCATTGTTTAAGGATAGGTCTAAAAGCTGTTCGAGCCCGGTGCGCAGGGATGGAGCTTGCCAACTAATGAAGCTCGGGTGTTGACCAGGTGGTGGGGATGTGGCAATTTCACTGGGGACTCCTAGATGTCAGTATCCTTTTGTCTTTTCCTTATGCTTCTCAAAAAAACAAAAACAAACACAATGACAACAGCAACACTCAAAAACCCTCCAGTCTGTTCCTGGCCGTCAGTGCTTTTGGAGGTAAGTAACTGAAGAGCAGGGTGGGCATGAGGGGCCCACCATACGGGATGCAGGCTTTGGTTTACTCTCTCTGCTTTCAGCGTGAGGGCCTCTTTCACCTACCTGTGGGCTAGGGTCCCTGGGTCTAGTTTGCTTTTAGGGAAAAAATATATATAGTTTTGTTGGATAGGGAAGAGACAGTTGCTACATGGGTTAGCAAAGCTGGCCAGGGGCTGGGAGACCTGATGACTTTTTCTATACACTCCCAACCAGACCTACCAACATGTAAGCATCCCCCCATTTTTCTCATAAAAATAAAAATTTCACTCTCACTCCCTCTCCCAACTTCTTATGTCATGACTCCTTTTTACTTACTCCTTGAAAGAATGGTCCCCTGTCCAGTAGGGCAGCCCTTGCTGTATGTGGCCCCTGAGCACCTTCAATGTGGCTAGCCAAAGTGAGCTATGTTGGTCTCCAAGACTTAGGATGAGAAAGAATGCAAAATAGCTCACTAGTGACTTTTCTTGGTTATCGTGGAAGTGATAATATTTTGTGATAATATTGCTTAAATAAAAATTGATCTTGGGGCTGGAGCAGTGGCTCGGTGATTATAGCGCTTTCCTGGCATACACGAGTACATGAGTTCAAACCCTAGGACCGAGTACACAATGGAGTCTTGGAGCAACAAAAGCCACATGAAAAACTAAATAAAATCTCTCTCTCTCTCTCTCTCTCTCTGTCCCTCTTTCTTCAAAACAAAGAAATTGATCTCAGGGCTGGAGTGGCTCAGCTGTTATGGCACTTGCCTGGCATGCTCAAGGATGCAGGTTCAAACCCCAGTACCATATACACAATGAAGTGTCAGAGCAACGAAAGCCATATGAAAAACTAATAAAATTTATTCTCTCTTTCTCTCTCTCATTGTCTCTCTTGCTCTTTAAAAAAAAATTGCTCTCACCTGTTTGCTTATTTTTTAAAAGTCTACTGCTTACGTTGTAGCTCACTTCCTGTTGGTATTGGACATTCACGTTCCTAGTATTGGACATTCATGTTCCTGATGTTGGACAGGGCTGCTCTGTGCCCTTGCTCCAGTTCCTCTCCTCTTGGTTGAACTTGACCCCATTCCCACCTGGCCTCTACCTTGACCAGCCCCTGAAATGACTGCTCTGGGGACTGGAGCGGTGGCTCAGCAGTTACAGCGCTTGCCTGGCATGTGCAAGTATGCGAGTTCAAACCCCAGCACCACGTACACAACTGAGTGCCTGAGCATTGAAAGCTACCTGAAAAACTAAAAAAAATTGATTATTGATTCTCTCTATTGCTCTCTCACTGTCCCTCTCAAGAAGAAGAAGAAGAAGAAGAAGAAGAAGAAGAAGAAGAAGAAGAAGAAGAAAAGAAGAAGAAGAAGAAGAAGAAAAGAAGGAGGAGGAGGAGGAGGTTCGGTCCCAGACCCCGTCTCAACCTTGCACCCCCGTGTAGTGCTCCCCCTCCACTCCCTCCTTCACTTCTCTCTTCACTCCTAACATCCTGGTTCCCTTGGCTCCTAGTCCGTCTCTCCCACTAGAGTCTGAGCTCCACGAAGCCAGTCATCGGGAACACGCAGACCCTTGACGTCGGCTGAAGGAGCGACTAAAGGAACCTCTGCTTCAACCCCGCGCCTCAGCCCCATCTGCCCTGACAGCTGGTGCTGCCAGTCCTGGCATCTTCCCGGGTGCTGGACTGAGATTTGGGGAGCTCACCTATGAGGTTCACCTTTTCTCCCTCCTCATCCTCATTTCCCCCAAAACAAGCTTAGTGTCTCTCACCTCTCCCTCTCCCTTTGTCTGTGTAGGTTTATGTCATTTTTAATCCCTTTTATTTAGTGGGGATTCAGGAGGAAGCAGAAATAAAAACATTTCTTCCCACCTACTACGTTTAGCCAGAAGTGCCAACATAGTGTGTGTGTGTGTGTGTGTGTGTGTGTGTGTGTATTTAAAGAGAGAGGGACAGTGAGAGAGAGAGAGAGAGAGAGAGAGAATCAATTTTATTTAGTTTTTCACGTGGCTTTCTTTGCTCTGAGACTTCGTTGTGTACGAGGTGCTGGGATTTGAACTCGCGCACTCTAGCAGGCCAGGCAAGCGCTATAACTCCTGAGCCACCGCTCCAGCCCAGCCAACATTGTCTATGGAGAACACTGTTTTAGCCTTCATTGACTAGGGTGAGAGTGTCCGTGTGTGTGTGTGTGTGTGTGTGAGTGTGTGTGTGTGTATGAATGTCCAGTGTAACTGGCTGCATGCGATTCTCCCATGTCGATAGATCATAATTTATTATACTAATTCCCAACCTGGAACTGTTAAAGTTGTTTCCAATTTTTTTGTTATGATAAAATACTATGGTTCACATTGTTATATTTTCTTCTCTCCGCATGATTATTTAAATTTGAAAGAGTGGATTTTCAGAGGCCAAAAGGCATGCATATTTTTAAGCCTCCTGAAACATAGTGTTAAATTACCCTTCAAAAAAGTATTCCAATTTACACTTCTTCCAGCAAGGATTTTTGGGAAAGAGCCTGCTTCTACATGCATATACCCACAGTGGGTATTACCATTATTTTAAATCTTTAACAATGAGATAGGTGAAAATTTATGTCTGACTGTTATTATAATTTGTATTTTCCTTAATTACTAGTGAGGTTGAGCATCTTTTCATATTTATTAGCCTTTTATATTTCTTCATCTGTTCATGACACATTGTAAAAGGTAAAAGCAGGTTACAAAACATTAGGTATCATATAATCCTAAGTTTCCAAAAATTAAAAAAAATGAAGACTGGCAGGAAATAAGACAATTATGAACTGCGGTTCTGTATGGGCAGTGGGATAATGAATGGATTTCCTTTTTCATTTTCAAACTTATATATTTTCCAAATTATAGACAATGAACGTGCATTATGTTAGTAGCCCCAAACAATGTGGTTTTAAAAGTAACAATTATAATAACCATATTAAAATAGCCCAAAGTTTTCAGAACGGAGTCTGAAAACAATGCAGCCAGCAGGATCATGAGAAAGCATGGTCCAACCAAACCCCCAGGACCTCAAAGACTGGCCTCCTTGCAGCTACAGAAAACCCATGTGTGATATATTCTGTCTCCAGAAAGGGCAAAGGTGGCTACGGGGGGCAGGCAGCCAGCCTGGGATATGGCCGGTGGGTACCCGGCACTCACGGGCATCAGTGGGTAATTACATCTCCTTTTAACGCATGCAAATTGTATCAGTATTATTTATATATTCAAAGCCATGGATGAATAATATATGCATTTATGCAGAGGTAATTGCCTTAGCCAGGTTCTTCCTGGGACTTTTATTGTTTCCCCAGATACTGAATATTCAGCTCCCCCCTCTTGTCCAGAGCTGGGGGCAGTGTGATGCTGTCTGCAGCCCTGGCCTCCTCCAGGGAGGGGAGGAGGCCAGCAGGGAAGGAGGCCCCCGTGTGGGTGGGGGATTGGGGACAGGTGCCAGGTCACTGGATTTGAGACTCCAGCTGATTGCTCCTTGGAGCGTTCAAGGATGAGGAATCCGGGGCTCAGGGCTGGGACTTAGTTCCACACCTCTCAGCCCAACCCAGGAAAGACACTGACAGCCGATTTCTGAACCTCTGACCTTTTTACAAACTGCTGCAGCCAGATTCATTCAGGGTGAGTCTGTGACCGTGGCGGGCACCTTTGGACTCTGAAGGGACAGCCTGGGCAAACGCTCCCCTGTCCTGTCTAGTCTTTTCCATCCAGTGCCGGCTGCCCCCAAACTCTGTGAAGGTACAAGAGGGACCAAGGAGGCATCTGTCTGGATGTCTTCAGCAAAGGAACCACTTTGGGAAAATAGGTTGGGGGCAGCTCCTACAGCCTGGCTGCCTGCCGCCCTCCCCAGTGTGCCCCTGGCCAGGTCATGAGCCTGCAAGGCTGGTATGGTAGACAATTTTAAGAAAGCTGGCAGAGGGGCTGGAGCAGTGGCTCAGTGGTTACGGCACTTGCCTGGCATGCATGAGGATGCAGGTTCGAACCCCAGCACCACGTACACATCAAAATGTCTGAGCAATGAAAACCACATGATAAACTAAATAAAAATTGATTTTATCTTTCTCTCACTGTCCCTCTCTGTTTTAAAAAAAAAATTGGGATCATCCCATCTTACCCATTTTATCTCCTAATCCTAGGAGAGGAGGGTTCTAGAGGGGGGGACTCTGGAGAGGAAAGGGGACAGGGCTGGTGGGCAGGTGCAGGCCATGGCTGTGGGAGGCCACCCGCTTCTCCTGAGAGTCGGGGAGGACCTGGGGAACCCAGGACTTCTGTTTTGTGCATTTCCTGTGTGATGAGGTAAATTTCTGAGCATGTGTGGAGGAAGGAGGCGAGGGCGGCTTGGGACATGGGACATTCTGAAACAACCTCTAAAGGTGTCGGGGAGGAATCTGATGTCTTCTTTAGTCCCTCTCTTACCAGACTTGCCTCTAACATCATCAAAGTAGCCTCATTGAGGTCACCTGTGACCTCCACATTGCCTAGTCTGATAGTCAATTCAACCTGCTCACGTTTGTCCCCTTACCAGCGTTTGGCACGGTTGTCCTCCCCTCCTCCTTAAAACTTGGTCTTCGGTTGACTCCCGAGATGCTCTTGGTTCTCCACCCTCCCTGGCTTCTCCTTCTTGATCTCCTTTGCTGGTTCTTCCTCTTCTTACCCTGCGGCTCAGACTTCAGGCATCTTGTCTAGTCACTCGCTGGGTGACCCCTTCCTTTCGCACAGCTCAAAACCCTGTCGGGTCAGCACTCCCAGTCCAGTTGCCAACCCTGGCCTCCGCTGCTCTCCAGGTTCCTGTGTGCGGCCGTCCACTCAGTAGCTGTCTTACTGTTTTCCACTGCTGTAACAGAACATCACAGCCCTGGTAAATTAGAAAAAACAGGGGTTTCTTTGGCTCGTGGTTCTAGAGGCTGGGAAGCCCAAAGGTATGAGCTGGCATCTGGGAAGGGCCTTTGTACCACATCATAACATGGCCAGGACAAGGAAGTACCTGGAAGTCAGAAAAGTTAGGCTGAGCCCATCCGTTCAGGAGGGCACTGAATCACCTCTTCAAGGTACCGTGCGCATTTTGGTGGGGACATTTAAACCACAGCAGGCACCACACACCTGACACGTCCACCCCCATGTTGTTGATATTTTTCTCCCGAGAGCTGTGCTGTCCATAGCCTTCCTCATATTCAGTGGCAGCGCCATTTTCCAGTTGCTCCAGCCAAAGCCCTTGGAGTCATTCTTGATGTCTCCCTGTCCCTCTCAGCCCACATCCCATCCATAAGGACAGCCATGGGCAATGCTAAACATACTGCCAAATGGCACTACCTTGGACGCCCTTCGCTGCCACCATCTGGGTGCAAGCCCACTCCATGTCTCACCTGGATGACCTCAGCAGCTTCCTCTCGGGTCTCCCTGCCTCCGTTGGGGCTCCTCCACATCAGCCACAGGCGTCCTTCCCCGGCACAAGGACATGGGTGATTTCTCTGTTCCACGTCCTCCCACCTCGCTGTGGCATCTGAAGCCCCCACCACCTACTCCCCATGGCCTTCTCTGCCCTGCTCCAACCTGTTCTTTCCAGCCCTCTCCCTGCCCACATTATCCGGTCTCACTGGCAGTCACTGCTGGGGCTGGCCCAGGGCCCTGCCTGGGGTTGTGGGTGGCAGCTGTTGTAGTTCAGTCATCTTAAAAATCATTCGAGGTGATGTAAAAACCCACCTGCCGACGCCACGTGGGGAGAGGCCTGGATACGGCCAACTGCGCAGCCAGGTCACGCTCCCACCGGGCCAGCGTCTGCTCTGGAGTGCACGGGGCACGCGGAACCGAGCGGCCACTGGGGACGCTGCAGATGGCAAAGAGGTTGTCATTAGCCAGAGAGCAGCAGGGTCCAGACCCCAGCCAGGGAGTAATAATGGCTTGGGGGAGGGCATTTGCTGCACTGGAAAGGGTATCGCTAAAAATGTTTCATCATAAAACATCGCAAGCATCCCAAAGCAGAGCACATAGGATAACGAATCCTCGGTCGCCATCACCCCGTTTCAGTAATGATCACCGTACTGCCGATTTTGCTATATTCCCAGTTGCTCTCCTTAACTATTTTGAAGCAAACAGTATAACATTTCAACAGTAAATCTCTTAGTGACACATGAGGTTTTAGGGTCACCCAGAGCCTCCCAAGGCTAGGCAATGACGTAGAGGACCAGGCTGGGCCCTCCCCCTCCAGGCTCTGGGCTGGGTTTAGGGTTGTGGGCCCTTGGCCTTCACCCTAGGTGCTGAAATTCCAGGGAAGGACTGGAATCCTTGGGTGGTTGCTCATCTTGCAAAAGAGGATGTAGGCAGAAAGGGGAGTTGAGGGTAGCTGCTCAGGAACTTTCCAGAGCTAGGGTTTGGGTCTAGACAGGGAACAGAACCCAGGCGTCGGGGGCTGCATAACCTCCTGTGACCCTTCCCAAAGCAACTTATGGGAAAAAAACATGGATCCCAATCTAAATCCGGCTAAATTTTCTAGCAGTAATTGAACCAGTTGATTGGAAAATTGGTATGGGAAAAGCAAAGGACCTTGCAACCCATCAATCTTTAAAAAGAAAAATCAACTTGATTTACTGTACCTGATTTTAAACTCACCTGCAGAAGTATAGTAACCAAGGGGCTGGAGCGGTGGCCCAGTGGCTGGAGCACTTGCTCTGCATGTGCAAGGACCCAGGTTCCAACCCCAGCACCACATACACAACTAAGTGTTGGGGAAACAAAGGCCAGATGGAAAAATAAAGTTGATTCTCTTTTAAAAAAAATTAGTATAGTAATCAAACCGTGAGACCTGGCATACGGATAGACAGATGGGTAAATAGAACCCAACAGAGCCTGCGAGCAGACCCACACCTATAGAGTCCAGGGTGATTTGCTTGTTTTGGGGGGTTTGTTTCTGTTTGTTAGTGGGTTTTCGTGTTTTGTTTTGCTGGTTTTGTGTCTGTGCCAAGGCAGGAAGGCAATGCAATGTGAAAAGGAAGGACTTTTCAACAGTAGTGCAGAGCAATGGGATAAATGCATGGGAAACCGAAACAAAAGCAGAAGCCCTCGACCCCTACCTCGCACCGCACATAAGGGCTCCTTGATGATGGATCGTGAAACTCAACCATGCAGCTTCCACCGGAAAACGGGAGAACCACATGCACGGCACCAAGGCAGGCAGAGGTTAATTTGAGAGAACATAAAAAGCATGAATTATAAAATCAAATGGTGATCAACCGGACTTTATCAAAGTTAAAAATGCTTATCAAAGAATATGGTTAAGGGCTGGAGCAGTGGCTCAGCAGTCACAGCGCTTGCCCGGCATGCACAGCTACGTGGGTTCAAACCCCAGCACCCACGTACACAGATAAGTGTTGGAGCAACGAAAGCCATGTGAAAAACTCAATAAAAACTGATTCTCTCTCTCTCTCACTGTCCTTCTCTCTTTATAAACCATACAGTATTTTTTTAAAAAAGAGAATCAATTTTATTTAGTTTTCCATCTGGCCTTTGTTTCTCCAACACTTAGTTGTGTATATGGTGCTGGGGTTGGAACCTGGGTCCTCTCATATGCCAGACAAGCTCCAACCACTGAGCCACCACTCCAGCCCCACTATGCAGTATTTACAGCCTCCCTTTTCCTTCTCCATTCTCCTTCTTCTTTCTCCCCCATGCCTCCCTCCCCAGTTTTCATAGCTAGACTTCCCCCAAATCATGTGTTACTCCAAGTTTGATGGGTCCAGTTTATAAACTTGATTATCCTTCACCCTATCTTTTGTCTTACTCTAGCTTCCACATATTAGGGAAAACATTTGACCTTTGAGTCTCCGAGTTTGGCTAATTTCACTTAGCATAATTTTTTTCCCATTTCCATCTATCTATTCGCAAAGGCCATGATTTATTCTTTTTAATAGCTGAGTAGAACTCCATTGTGTGTGTGTGTGTGTGTGTATATATATATACCAGTTTTTTTTGATCCATTTATCCAGTGATGGGCATCTGGGTTGATTCCATAATTTAGTTATTATGAATTGTGCTGCTATAAACATTGATGTGGCTATGTGGCTGTAGTATGCTGATTTTATTTCTTCTGGAAAAATACCCAGGAGTGGGATAGCTGGGTCATACAGTGGTTCCATCCCTAATTTTTTGAGGAATCTCCATACTGCTTTCCAGAGTGGCTGTCGTGGTCTGCATTTCCACCAACAGGGTACAGTGTTCCTTTCCCCCATCTGTCCCTTTCCCCAGCATCTGATATTGTTTGTATTCTTCATCCTTGCATAGGGCTTATATTCCTAATATACAAATACATCCTACAATTAAAAAATAAACATAAAATGAGCAAAATAAATATTTCACAAAAGAAAATTCAGAAGTGGCCAATAATCACATGGCAAGGTAATTAAACAGTATTAGTTATACGGGAAATTAAAATCTCAGTGAAGTACCACCACACCCAGTTGAATGGCTAAATTTTTAAAACTGACAACCTTAAGTGCTGGCAAGCATGTGGACTAATCAGGAAACTCAACTTTGCTGGTCAGAGTGTAATTGCAACCCTTTGAAAAATGGTTTACAAGGCAAACATGGAGGCTGTGGGGTAGTTCAGTGGTAGAACGCAGTTTTCTATGCTCTATGTTAGATCCCAGCACCCCAAAAAGGTCACACACAAATGTTCACAGAAGCTATTATTCATGATAGCCAAACAACCCAGCTGGTCTTCTGCAGGAGAATGGACCCACACAGGGTTCTAGTCATACCACGGAACATTATTCAGCAGGAACAATGAACAAAGTACTGACAAGAACCACAAAGGAGTACCTGCTAATTTCATTGATATGAAGTTCAAGAACAAGCAGAACTCATTTATGGCTAAAGAAATCAAGGCAGTGGTTGCCTTGGGGAGTAGAGGAGGGTGCTGACCCCAGAGTACAAGAGAGGAATTGTTCAGTGGGAATGGGTCCTAATTAAGGTGGTGGTTTCTTGGAGATGTGGGCTTATCACACGAAAGGTTGGCACGTCTAAGTTCTTACTATTCTTTGTGTGTCTATTTTATCTCTTGCATCCCCCAAATCTCAGAAACTTCCAGATTATGTAGTCCAACCTCTATTTTTAGAAAGCGGTCCCCCAGAGGCAGAGAAGCACTGGACTGGCCTAGGGTCACATAGCAGGTCCCAGCAGGAAAAAATAACACAGCCCCCTCCTGACTTCCAGTCTGTCCACCAGCCTGCACCATCTATAGCTCGCCTATCCCTCTGAGTCCCTCACCTGGGGAAAGAGAAAGGTAGGGAATGATGGAGGGAAAGAGGAATTCTAAGTCTCTGCCTGAGGCACCTGGGCAGCAAGGCACTGGCCCACTCTGACCCTCGGAGCGGGCGGGGGAAGCGCGCCTGCGCAGTAGGCAGGT
The DNA here is from genome assembly GCA_004027875.1 of Aplodontia rufa. Classification (NCBI taxonomy): domain Eukaryota; kingdom Metazoa; phylum Chordata; class Mammalia; order Rodentia; family Aplodontiidae; genus Aplodontia; species Aplodontia rufa. The sequence goes on from PVKS010008220.1 coordinate 63,530, forward strand.
GGGGGGACCCGCGATGGGGGAGTCGGAGACTGCGCGGGGCGGGTTAGCCGGGTGGGAGCGCAGCCGAGCAGAGCGCTCGCCCCTAAATCACACGGCCGCATGAATAATAAATAAGGACTGCTTGGATCCTTAATAGTAGTCGCATGTCTTATTAAACTAATATTTCACAAACTTTTATTCTCCCTGTGGTTGGAGGTCGGAAACAATGCCTGTCCCCTCGGCTCCCGATGGCTCCACATAACCCAAGGCGGGGGGACTAGGGGACCTGGAGGCGCCCCCCGGGCTGCGGGAGCTCCCGCCGCTCCCCAGGGTCCTGGGCCAGTGGAGAGCCCACCCTTTTGGTCAATTTGTTCATTCTTTCAGCACAGGTGATGGGGACTTCTAGGGCTCTGTGCCTTGCATTAAGGACACAGAGATGAGTCACACCCTGTTACTGCCCTGGGGAGCCCCCAGGACAGGGAAGGGGAGACAGATCTCTGAGAGTGACCAATGCTGGGACACAGGGAGGTGGATAGGGCTGGGCGCCTAGGGGAGGGGACAGGGCTCTCCTGATCAGCCCAGAGGGCTTCAGGGAAGGGACCACTGTCCCCCAGCTGATTCCGAAGCCAAGTCCCTCAGGGCAAGCACGGTGAAGAAGCCACCAGGAGTCCAAGAGCTGGGCTGCAGGAAGGTGGGGGGCTGAAATTCGAAGGACCTGGCACCAAGCCTGCCTCTGCCACCACCAGCCACCACCGTCTTGGGAGGACAAGAGACAAGCCTCTGAGAGGATCTGCCTGTGTGGGAAGCAAGGAGGGGGCCTGGAGGCCGGAAGGACTCCTCTCACAGCAGGAGGGGGTAGAGGACTCTGGGATCCTCAAGGCCCCCAGTCAAGGCTCAGCTGGGTGCTTACTTTCCTCCTCCCTCAAGGACTTCCTTAAGGACCTGGCTAAGGCTGTCCCCACCCCGTCCGTGACTGCAGAGTCAGCTCCACCTTGCAGGTTTTAGGGGAACCAAGGAGGGAGAAGCAGATGTGGGGTCTCATCGGTATCTCCCCTACCCTGCCCACACCCCTGCCAACAACCTTCAGGTGCGCTCCCCACCCCCAAGCTGGGTGGCCTGTCCCTCCCGAATCCAGAAGTCTCCAACCCATTGACAGCTGGCAGCTGGTGGCAGCTCACCCTCCTGTCCCTAGCCCCCACTGTGACTTCCTCAACTCCAGCCTGCGTCCTCCTGGCCTCCCAAGGGACTGACGCAGTGCCAGGTACAGTGCTGAGCAGCAGGACTCGGGACTGGACGTAGACAGGGGACTGCCTGAGGCGCTCCAGCCTTCCTGGGCCAGTGGAGGTGCAGCCACGGAGGCCTGGAGTCTCCAGGTGAAGGTGCAGGCAACACCAGCTGGGCGCTGGCCCTGCCAGGGCCTCTTTGTCCTCTCCAGCTGTTCTGACCACCAGGCCTGTTGCCAAGCCAGCTCGGTCCAGCCTAAACTGCCCTCCTGAACATCAGCTGCCACCTCCGCTGGTCTCCTGGACAGGACATCTCAGGGCTGGTGAGTCCTGTGTGCCTCTGGACCCTATTCCCAGCCCAATGGCTTTCTCTCCCTAATGAATAGTAGCTTCACCCCTCTGTTAATGGGGTTCAGGACTAACTACCAAACGTGGCTTCTCTGTCTCCCACTCCAAACCCATCCCAACAGCAAGTTCAGCCAGTCCCACTTCGTAAGGAACAGCTTTTCAAATCCGGGTCCCCTCCTCACGGTGGCTCTGCACTCTCCTCCTCTCATGGAGCTTTTCCCAAGACCTCTCACAGCTACCCCCAAACTCAAATTGCTTTGTAGTTACACCAACACTGGGGTCCAGCATCAGGAGACTTCTGTAGCTCCCCGCTGGCCCCCAAGTAAAATCTGGCTCAGCAACCCGGCATTCAATGCTCTTCCCCCTCTCCCCTCCCCGACCCGGTGCACACATGCTGGCCCTGTCACCCATCCCCACCCATGTCCCTTGACTAGCTATGAAATGGGAAAATGAATATATGTAAACTAGCTGCTGTGATCAGGAGTAGCAGTATCTCAGTTAAAATTCTAGGATGGAACACCAAGGGGTAACCTCCGAGCCCACTCACAGAGGAGTGGAGAGTCAGTGCTAAGCCCAGGAGAGCAAGGGGATCATTAAGAAGGGGCCATACCACACTGGCCCCATCTCTGTCTGCAGGGCCATGCGTCCCGTAGGCAGAGAAGGAAGGGTGGCAGAGGAGTTTAGGTTCCCAGAAGGTTGGTGACCACCTGGGAACAGACTTCAATATGGAGGGGAAATGTTGGATGGACAAAGAGACAGGCGAGTTACTATCATTCTGCTTATCCAGTGGAGTGCCCGAGACTCAGTTCTGTACAGCTGTGGTCGTATTCCCAGAGTAGGGGGAAGAGAGCTATGCCAAGACCACATCAAGACCAGGGATCCATGACAGAGAATGTCCCAGGCCACCTACCCAGGTGGGGACGGGGCGGGGGGCGAGATCCTAGCAAGAGCAGGAGCCACAAAAGAAGCTGTTCCTGTGGTGCTAAGCAGTCAGACTCAGGCTTGGTGACACTGAAGGACACCGGGACTCTAGTAGGTCAAAGGACCTGGGCATCAGGGCCAGGACTCCAACCCACCCAGGACACATCAAGTTAGTGCCTGGTGCTCTACACTGCTTCCAGAGGGGGCAGCAGCCTCAGTGACCTGCAGGGGGTTAGGTGTCCTCTTCCTACCTGCAGCAGGTCACAGACTCAAAGGGAAAGAGGTGTGGCTCCCTCAGCCCTGAGCCAGCCCCTGGAACCTCCCCGAGGAACCCAGGGCTCTGAGCAGCAGTGCTGGACATGGGATGCAGGGTGAAGGCGCAGTCCACATCCCGCTGTGCCCCAAAGAACAGCCAGCCTGGGCGTAGACTGGCCGGCCAGCCCAAGAGCAGCTGAGAGTGGCTGCAGCTGGTGATCGGGAAGTGGGGTGCTGTGAAGAGGTGCTGACTGTGGACCCCTGCACGGATGAACCTGGGTGGACAGTGGAGGGATGGGGGGGCGTATAGGGGCCAAACTGGAGCTACTGGGCGGTGCACAGGGCTGATCTGGGGTAAGGATCTGCTCAGAGTTCGAGTTCATCATGAGCAGTGGTGAGCTCCCCATCCCTGGAAGTGACCAAGTTAAAGCTCCGTGACTCTGGGGGAACATCACAAAGGGAGGGAATCCAGGCTCTCGGGGAGGCACCTGGCTTTCAAGGACCTCCCTGTCTTGAAGTATGGGATGCTTTTGCATGAACAGTTCTGCCATTTGGAGTGGCTTTCCTTTTAATTACCCTCCATGCCCAAATCAACCTTACTTCTTGCAGGGTGTCTCCCCAGAGGCACTTGGTCCACTGTCATGTCATTTCCCCTGGTTCATTCATGGGAGACTAGACAGCCTATCTAACATAAGTGGTTGATACCAATCGCTATTGTACAACAGCTGGAGCCAGAGGCAATACACTTTCACGTGGCCCCCACGATTGCCAGGCACTGGTCCCCAAGGGCACCAACCCTGACCTTTCCAATCCTCACAAGTGGACAGCGGAGGGGACTCTGCTGCTGAGAGAGAAGTGACACCCCCAATGCCCTGCAGCTGGGCCTGGCATAGAGCTGGGATTTGAACAGGCAGTGTGGCTCTGGCACCCGCGCCCAGAGTCATACCCTTGGGGCTGGCACGAGGATAACCTGAGTTGATATGAGGCCCCAGGGCCGAGACAGCACGCAGTAGGCATTTGCACAGCTGGTCCTGGTTACTGAGCTCCTCCTCTTTGTCCCTCCCCACCCTGGCCCTGCCCTACCCAGCACCCATACTCTCCAGTTCTCAGTCTCCCTAGCTTTGTCTGTCTGTCCTCAACTCTCAGGGCCAGGCTCTCTTTCTGTCCTTCTTCTCCATCCCCTGCCCTGTCTCTTGCTCTGCATCCTGTCCTGTCCACCCTTCTGTCCTTCTCTGTCTCTGTCTCTTTCCCCCAGTTCTTCAGAGCCCTGTTTCTGTTCCCTGATTTCCTGACGCCTCTCTCCTCAATGCGTCCTTTGTCTTCACAGGCAGCCCTGTGTCTCTCTCCCCCTCTCCCTCCATTTATGAGCTTGTGTGTTAGTGGACAGGGCAGCGGGACAGAGGCCACTCACTAGTGACCCATCTCTGCGATCACCTCATTATTTATCACCAGGGACGCCAGCGTTTCCATAAATTACCCGACCTGGAGCTGCCTGCACCAGAATCGATAGTCGCCTCTCGCCTAATACCCAATTATTAATAACCACCGGGGGAAGGGTGGCCAGACGTGGCCAGATGTGGCCAGATGTGGCACCCTGAGACCTCGTCCGTCACCGGAGGAAGCGGGCTGGAAGGCAGCCGGCATCCATGCTGTAAAAAGCTTGCACAGGGCAGGAGCCAGGCCTGGAGAAGGAGCCAGGGGTCTCCCTTCACTCTCCAGGGCTGGGCAATAGGATCCCAGACATGGTTCCACTCTGAGGTCTCAGGGCAGCAGCACAGCCCGTCTCTGGTGCCTCCAGTCTGAGGACGAGAGACAAGGCCAAGCATTGGCGCCTGCTCTGTCTGAACCCACGGAGACCCCTGGAGATGAGAGTGAGCCTTTCCAGGGAGTGGAACCCTGCAGGAATTTGTCCCACCCTGCCACAGGCAGGCTGCAGGCTTCTAGAGGCACTGCGCCAGTAGCAGAGCAGCGGGGTCCGAAGATGATCCCCCACCACCATACACACACTTCCAGCCTGCAGGCACATCTGAGTAAAGATCTGAAACTGCAGGAGCTGGTGGCCGGTGAGGCGGTCCCAGAGAAAGGTGTGGGGGTGGTGGTAGGGGGCATCTGAAAGAGTGCAAGACCAGGCAGGGAATCAGAACCCGGTGCATGCAGGTTAGGATCAGCTAGGGCAGGAGCCAGGACAGGGGGAGGCAGAGCCCCAGGAGCCCCTGGCCTCATGGATCACAACATCCAACCATGCACCTACCTCTCGCTCTCCCCTCCTTGCACCCAGAGGCCCGATCAGAAACACTCACTACCCCCACGCACACCACATGCACAAACCAGGGGCACAAAACCACTTTTGCACACAAGGCATTCCCACAAATGCAAGCCCTCACTGGTACAAACAATCACACGCACGCAGAGTCTGAGACACAAAGGCACACTGGTAAGCAGACACGCGGGGAACAAGCACTTTGCAGACATGGGTGCAGACCCCTCCAGATATCCCTCCCGCTCACGCCAACGCCTACAACCGCTCTCACACTCGCAGCCCGTCCTGCGCACGCACTCTGTTGTGCACACGGGGTGCACAGCCGCGTGTACACGCCGCAGTGGGGCTTCCCAAGGTGTCTTGCAGGATCAGGCTGAGGTTTCCATCAGCTCCTCGAGCCCAGTCGGTGCCAACACTGCCACCGCGTGGCGGCAGGGGCACAGTGCAAGGCCACAAGGGTGGAACGCCAGACCAGTGGAGGGAAGGAGAGGGACAGCACCCAGGTCTCTGATCCAAATCGCGGGCCTCTCCGCCTAGAGGAGTTGAACGCACTTCTGGGGAACCAGGGTCGGACCGTGTGACAGCTGGAGCCTGCTCCGGGGCCAGGGCTGTCCACCCAGGAGGCCCCTGGCTGCCCTCTAGGCCCTGTCTCTGCAGCGTGTGACTCGCGCCAGGTGGCAGCGGGCAGCCCCCGTAGAGTGCACGATAGTTGGTGCTAACTTGCTTAAGCCCTCGCGGAGAGGCTGGGCTTGATCCCAACCTGCGCTCTCGCTATTCATCCGTTCATCTGTGTTGGGAACAATGCTGGGATGATACCGCGGAGGTCACAGACAAGTCCCTGTCCTAAGCATCAGGGGCCCATCACTGGAGAGAGAACGTGATAAATATGGATTAGGTTAACTAGACATT
>PVKS010008221.1:0-69373 GCA_004027875.1 Aplodontia rufa
GTGGTGTAAGTGATCCAGTGACAAGTAAGAGAGCGATTAAGGGATGGGCCACCAAGGCCCCCTCAGGACCCATGCTGCAGAGGCTGTCCTTCCAAGCTTAGCACTTCTAAGGAAGACAGCATTTCAAGTGACCAGTTGGCTGACCTATTTTGAGCTCCTAATTTATATAAAACTCTGAAGATGGAAGACAATACCACTTCTTATCCATTTTAGCTGTAGAAAGTCATGACATTGTTATATGTAGCCACCAAATGAAGAAAAATAGAGTTAAGAAAATCAATGAAGAGAAGGGCCCTCTTTGGGCTAATGCTCACGACTGAAGCATTCTACTTACTTGCACTGTGCGTGATAATACTTTATAAGATTCTGCAGCAGATCCACACCCTTTTTGGTCTTGATTTCATTAACCTTAATGAGATACTGTGGAGAAAAAGAGAATTTTGTGTTGCTAATTCCAGGCAGGGTTCTTGAATCATGGTTTTAGGAGGCACACCACCATTCAGGTTCCCGATAAGGTGAGCTTACTTCAGGGAATGCCAATCTGGCACAGTCACAGAGTGCATAAAACAAATGGATTAGAGCATTAGTGTTTTATAAATTCTCAAAATTAGTTTGCTACACAAGCAGAAATAAAACACAGCAAAACATTCTAGAACCCTCACTGCAGTGGATCTCAAACATAATTCGTGTGCTCTTGAAAGACAGTTCTGTGCAGAAAACATGGATAACAGAAGTCTCTCCAAGAAATGTGCCATAAAATGGGCATCGTGGCACGCACCTGTAACTCCAGCTATGTGGGAGGCTGAGGCAGGAGGAGCCAAGTTCAAGGCCAGACAAAGGCATCTCAATGGGACCCTGTCATTCATTCATTCATAAATTAATTAAGAAAGGCAAGCTTGGGGTGTTGTTCAAGCTACAGTGCTTGCCCAGCAGGTGTGAGACCCTAGGTTCAATCCCTAGTATCACTCCTTCACTCCCACCAAAAACAAGAAAAGAAAAAAAAAAAGCCATAAGGTACTGAAGCTTTTAATCCAAACAGGTGAATCAGAAATAATTTTTCTAAGAAAAATAAATGAAAGAATAAAAATAACAATAACCTGTTATTAATTCATGCAGTTAACTGAGCAGTACTGGTGCTGATTTCCATCACCAGCCAAGATTTTTCTATGCACATTGTTTCCGGCTCACTTTGCTTTCTCACGTAAAAGATTTCATGGACAGACAAGTTCAAGGAGCCAAACATTTATGGGAGGGCAGGGGAAGAAAATTCAAGACAGAAAAACTTAAAATTGAGAAAATTCTCCATTTAAAATATTTTCCGAAAACTGCGAAAGCATTTCCACTCCCCCAAAGCAGCGTTAGAGCGGTTAGAAGAGGTCTCGAGGTCAAGCAGCGCTCGTTGTCGGGGGGAACCCAGTTGAGAAGCACCACTCCACACGTAAGGAGCATGCCTTCCACTGCAGGTTTCCATAAACTCAGACTTCCTTTTGACTTCTTCATTTAAGCTCTCAAACTGCATTCATGGTTAAAAAAAAGCATGCTCCAAGCTTTTAATATCAGCAGGGTTATCTCTCATTAAGATTTATCCCCCCAAATCACTCACAAGCAACATCAAGGTTCTCACCAAAGAATCCTGTTTTGGCTTAAAGAGCCCCACAGGACCAAGGCTCAACATATGAGACAACACTGCAGTGCTGGATCCCAAAAGGCTTGGAGAAAAATGGAGATCAGAATCCTTAGGAACAGTCCTGTCCCCTAACATCCCAGCACCTGCCTTTTAGCAGGACACTGCGGTTACTGAACTCGGGCAGAGATGGAAAAGTCCGTCCTTACCTCACACATCTGCAGTTGAAACAGGCGCCTTTCCTTTTCCATTTCCTCTGCAATCTCAGCTCCCGTGATCTCTGTACGGATCATCCCGTGCTGTTTTGCATGCTCTCGCTTTTCCTTCTCAATTTTTGTACTGTAATAAAAGCAGTTGTAATTTTCTTTTTCAAACACAAAACCAAGAGTGAATCTTACTATAAAGTACGAACCTTGGGTGATAATGATGTGTCAATACAGGTTCATTAACCGTGTCAAATGTACCACTCTTGTGGAGGCTGGTGATAATGGGAGGTGGTGGGGGGAAGGATATACAGGAACTTTCTGTGCCCTCTGCTCTAAAAGGAAGTCTTTGTGATGAGGGGTAGCTCAGTGGTAGAAAGGCTCCGAACTCGGGAGCAAGCACTCCACCACCAAGCACCCTGCTACTGAGCCACACCCTCAGCCCCAAAGACACTAAAACGCAAACCACACTCATGCCTTTTCTTTAATGAGCCCCCCTATTTCTTAACTACTAAGCTTTAAGAAGTAAGAACTCTTAAGTTGACAGAATCAATCATGAGTAAAAAATCTAAATTCAGAGAGCAATAACACATTGTGTGGGTTTTCATCTAGATAACTTTTTACATTTTAACTCTGATTTTACACATGATGGATCCATAAAAATTCTCTTACATTTTGGTTGGAAGGGGGTGGGTGGGGGGATTCTGATAGTTATCCTTTTCTTGCAGGTAAAGTGCTTCAGGAAAAAAGCAGTAGAAAGTTGAAAACCTGAGGCTTTTCTGGGTTACTGATGGATTATGAGAGTTAGAATTACTTCAAGACAATTAAAGTACATAATGAGTCTTTGTGGGTATGCATAAAAATCAGACAAAGGTTATTTCCAATGGACTCTAAACTCATGCTATAACACATTTTAACCACTTAGCCACTTATTATTAGATTGTACAAAATGAGGACTAGGAGAAATCCCAATGTATAATTTGAGATACTATGAAGAATTTCTTCAGTGGAGAAGGAGGGGTGGGGCGGGTACCAGGGAAAAAAGAAGGCAGGCCATATTAAACACACAGTACTACAATGCTTGGTTGACAGATGGTATTTTGGTGGTTGCAGCAAAGACCACAACTCTCTGTCCAAAAATCCACTTAACCTTGAAAATGAACTTCTAATTTCAGAAAAAGTCTCTACTTTCTAATCGTGAATGTAAAGAATAATTCCTTTAATCCCGAAGTCTTCTTTAAATTGTAGTGGTAGCAGTGTGGGGAACCAAATACCAGAGAATATCAATATTCTTGCCTATATACAAGCATAGGGAAAAACCAATCGGTCAACCAGTGGAAAATTACTACAAATCTGAGATTCATTCTAATTTACTAATGCTCTATTTAAGCAACTCTTCAACAATGCTGCTATGGCGATCAAAAATTAGTAGAAATTTTAGTAGAAAGAGAATAAATCTCAGCTCCCTGTGGGCTGACGCAGGTGTGAAGAGTTGCAGAACTTAAGAAGAAACGCAGGGGATGGGGGCAGGCTCAACTTCCTAAGGCTAGCGTTTGGGAGCACCATGGTGACTAGACCAGTGTTTGTTTCTTTCTCCTCTATGGGTTCCTTAACATGTCAGTGAAGGCATGGAAAAGGCATACTCTCCTGAAGACAAGAACTGATGAGGTAATCCCACACACATTTGGAAGAGCAGGGCTGAAGAGGAGCGGGAAGTCTGAGCCTTGAACTACGGGGCACGATGCATCCTTCGTTCATGTCACTTCCAGAATGTCACTGCATGTGATCACTAGGCTGGGGCGGAGGGGACTTCGAGGCCCTTGAAGACAGACCTGGGATGCTGATTCTGCAGTGCTTCTAATCAGAGAGCTGCCCTAGCATCCTACACCTTACACCGAAAGGCTGGGGCCTTTCTCGGCAACCCCTGCTGAAGCGTGAGAGCATTCCACCAGCACTTAGCTTGCTCTGAAACATGAACAAGCAGCCAAGGACTAGAAGGTAAACGAGCCCAGGCTCTAACATAAAAGAAAAAACGTGCAAATCAGCAGGAAGGAAAGGCTGAGGGGGAACCACAGGCTGCAAAGCATAGATTTTAGAAAAAGGTCAACTCTGCAGCTAGACAAAACATCCAAAAACCTGGTTGAGCAAAAGAGTTTTTAGAAATTTAAAATATGGGGCTGGAATGGTGGCTTAGCAGTTACGGTGCTTGCCTGGCACCCATGAGGACAAAGGTTCGTGCCACATACGCAACAAAGTGTTGGAGCAATGAAAGCCACACGAAAAACTAAATAAAATTGATTCCCTCTCTCTCTCTCTCCTAAAAAAAGAAATGTTTTAAAAATATAATAGTCAGGGCTGGAGCGGTGGCTCGGTGGCTACGGCGCTTGCCCGGCATGCGCAAGTACACGGGTTCAAACTCCAGCACCCACGTACACAACTAAGTGTCAGAGCGACGAAAGCCATGTGAAAAACTCAATAAAAACTGATTCTCTCTGTCCTCTCTTTAAACGAAAAAAAGGATGAGCTACTGAAGTACAAAACATTTAAAAAAATAAAATGTAATAGTCAAAATGAAAAGGGAAATGGAAACAGAAGGAAAAACGCTGAAGAAATAAGATGAAATGTGACAGAGCATAAAAGAGGAGAAAAGTATCAGATCAGTGTAGGAAGTTCAACTTTATATAAGAAGTTTAGAGAAAATAGAACCAAGAGGAACTATAAGAAATCTTTCCAAAGCCAATGAAATAAAAATTCCACATGAATGCACTTCCCACAGCACACAAAGACTTCATAGCACCTTTCATAATGAGAAGACCAACATTTCCTCAGAGACAAAAGCAACCACATATCACACAGGCATAAATGGGATTCGGAAATGCTTGGGGCTTTTCTTAGATTCTCAACGCTGAAAATTAAGAAACAAGGGGCCAGCACCTTCAACTTTCTGACAGAAAGATTACAAAATCAGGGCTTTATATCTAGCTGAACTCCCATTCTATATGATGGGTGGATGAAGATAATTTGGACATGTAAGCCTGGCAGTATGACCCTGTCAGAGCTGTTTGGTGGAAATTACTGGAGGTGGTGGGCCTGCAACACATGGGGCTGCACCAGCCAAGAGGAAGCAGATTTAAGACTAGAGTCCAGGGGCTGGAGTGGTGGCTCAGTGGTTTCAGTGCTTGCCTGGCATGCGCGAGGACCCGGGTTCAAACCCCAGCACCATGTACACAACTAAGTGTTGGAGCAACAAACGCCACGTGAAAAACTGAACTCTAAATAAAGCTGTTTCTTTCTTTCTCTGTCTCTCTCACTGTCCCTCTCTCTTTAAAAAAAAAAAAAAAAAAAAGACTAGCTTCCAAAGGCAGCCTGGGGTGACAGCTTTCTGCTGATTGGAAGAGCTCTGGCACGAGTGTCTGCAGAAAGAAAGGAATTGACAGATAATTTAACAACAGACGTACACTTCTTACTACAATACAAGCAGGACACTTCCTAACAGAAACACTACTGGTGGGTGTCTGACATCTATTAGGATGCTGCTGCCTTCAGAATGGCAAAGGCACAGTCCCCTTGATTTCAATTTCCGTGTTGCTAATTTAAGGAAAACCCTGATGCCTTTCTGATTCCCATTTATTCATATATGATATGTGATCATTTCTTAAAAATTCATAAAAGATTTTAAACAAATGAAATGAAGTAATTGTGTCATTAAGAAAAAGCAAAAAATGATAAGAATGGAAATTCAGGCTGCAGGCCTGGCTAGTTCCTGTCGACATGGGCAAGTTCATGAAACCCATGCAATTCTGGTTCTGGCTAGACGCTACCTGGGGCAAGGCTGTGAAGAGTACTGCTGCTGGCACCACCCTCAGACCACCCCTACAACCACACGCTGGTGGTTAGAATTGACTGCTATCCTTGCAAAATGACAGCTAGCCACGGGCAAGAAGAAAATTGCCAAAGGCCAAAGATGAAGACTTCTGTGGAAGTTTATTACTACAAGCATCTCATGCCCATGCAGTACTGTGGACATTGCCTTGGAGAAATCTGTTATCAGCAAGCATGTCTTCAGAGACTCTGCTCTTAAACAGAAGGTCCAATGGGAGGCCAAGGTGAAGTTCAAAGAAAGGTATGAGGCAGGCGAGAATGAATGGTTCTTCCAAAAGCTTCAGAGCTTCAGTGTTAGACCTTTTTGTGCTTTCCCCCCTCATTTAAAAAAAAAAGAAAAAAAAAAAAAAGAATGGAAATTCAATCGAAATATACCATTCAGGGGCTGGAGCAGTAGCTTGGTGGTCACCGCGCTTGCCCTGCATGTGTGAGTACATGAGTTAGAGCTCCAGCACCATGTACACAAGGAAGTCTTGGAGCAATGAAAGCCACATGAAAAACTAAATAAAAAATTGTTTTTCTCTCTCTCTCTCACTGTCCCTCTCTCTTAAAAAAAAAAAAAAAAATACCAGGGCTGGAGTGTTGGCTCAGCAGTTTTGGCGCTTGCCTGGCAAGCATGAGGACCTGGGTTCAAACCCCAGCACCCACATACACAACTCAGCATTGGAGCAATGAAAGCCATGTGAAAAACTCAATAAAAACTGATTATCTCTGTTTCTCTCTCTCACTGTCCTCTCTTAAAAAAAAAATTATATATATATATATATATACATACACCATTCTGATATTCCTAAGAATGCAAACATTGACAAATGGTTTAACAAAAATTGTACTAACCACTCTGGATACACAGAGTTGGGAAGGTGGTGATGATTGTGAAAGGAAGCTAAATGTTCATCTTCCATAGCAACACATCTTATACGAACCAAGAAAGGACATCAGGACAATACTGAGGAACAGGGACGTAAACCAGAACAGGTAAAAAGAGTTGGGAAAAGAAGGAACCAGCAGGATCGGGACAGTAGTTAAGAGCTACCACATCTTCTTCAGAAGCACCGCCCACTTAATACCCTCCCTAACCCTTTCATCATCGTAGGGCCAATCTAAGAGGCATTGAGCTTGGACTCTGGAAGACAATATGTGAGAGGGATGCTCTATGGGCCCTTGGGTCCTTCCTAGAAAGCTTCCCACTTTGATAAACTTCTACAATATAGAAAGCATTGCTATTTGGGGTTTCTACAATATGCTGTGATAGCAAGTCCTAACTGATACAAGTACTATATGATGTTTTATTTTATGTACATGTATTATTTTGGCCAAATTATTGTTGAAAACTGTAATAGAAAGCTGGGTATGGTGGCACATGTCTGTAATCCCAGCTACTAGGAAGGCTGAGGGAGGCAGGAGACTGCTAAATTGAAGGTCAGCCTTGGCAACCTGGTAAGACCCTGTCTCAAAAAAAAAAAATAAATAAAAAGACTAGGAATGTAACTCAACAGTAGAGTGTCCCTGAGCTATCTCCAATACAACAAACAACAACAAAAAACTTAACAGAAACTATTTATTGAGTGACTACTCTATTGAAAACTATGCTAATACGTTATCTTGTCCTTACTAAAATATTGAGAAGTACGTAACTTTTATGTTATTTAACAAGTGAGGATCACCAAAGCATACTTTACTAACCTGACTAAAGATCACAAACTAGCAATGATACTGAAGTCTGATCTTAACCAGTGGTGCTCAACAGAAGACCACAAGTTGGGCACAGTGGCAACACCTGTAATCCCAGTGACTTGCGAGGTGGAGGAGGAAGGATTTCAAATTCAAGGTCAACCTCTGCAACTCAGCAAGATACTGTCTTAAAAATTGAAAAGGACTAGAGACGTAGATCAGTAGTAGAGTGCCTCTGTGTTCAATTCCCAGTGTGGAAAAAAAAAAGAAAAAAAAGAAGAAAAGCAAGCAAAAAATTTATTTTAAATTTTAAAAAGAAAAAAATAATAAATTTAAAAAAGCAAAATTCTTCCTTATGGTCATATAACTGGAACCCACTCTACTCACTATTTGAGTATTTTGTGAGTATTCACGACCCACTTTCTATACAAAAAGACAACAGCCCGCAGAATTCATTTATATTGGTTGACTGTTTTCAGAACCTTTTGGTTCTCAGCTGCATGCACAAGTCTTCCTAAGACAGCGGGAAGCCGACAATGCACTTGTTAAATAAGCAATCACAAAAGTTGCTTGGGAGAACAGGCTTGATCCTGGACTTGATCTTTTGCTTTGCTTTTCATTCTGCTGCTACCATTGCCTTATAGAAATGTCTTTATTCTTTTATGTTTACAGTTGCCCAACTTTACAGTTGAGACTTTTATTAAAAGCTTTAAAATACATACACCTCCTGCTCCACTCTACTGCCAGTATTCCAAAATCTCCAGTTAATAACAAGAAAGGGACACAGTGCGATCCGAATGGTATAAAGACCAGCCAGGTGGCAGACAAAGTGCTCACCTCCCTAAGCCCTCACAAAACCTGCCCCGCCCACCCCATGCTCTCACCCCAGTGCCCATGTTAAGCTGCTAGGCTCTGGGTCAGACAGACCTGGAGTAAATGTGTGCTCCAACACTGAGCTACATCTCCAGCCCTTTTTTAAATTTTAGACAGGGTCTCACCAAGCAGCTGAGGGTCCCATTAAGTTGCTGAAGTTGGCCTGGAGCTTGCGATCCTCTGGCCTTAGGCTCCTGAGTCGCTGAGACTGCAGGTGTGTGCCACTGTGCTACGCTGAGTTTGTTTCTTGTGCCCTGTAGCTCTCTCCAGGCTTCAGTTCCCCGAGAGCAAAAGCTCTACACTGTTAAGGGGCTGTCATGAGGTCAGGCATGGGAAACACAGTTAGCACAGGTCCTGGCAGGCTAAGGGTGTCAGAGACATTAGCTATGATTTTTATTATTTCCCAACTGTTACACTATACAGAAATATAAATGGTCCATAGTTGTATACTAGTTATAATGAAAGAAAAGTTGCAATAGCTACAATAGCTAAAATTGCTGCCACAGTCTTACAACTTGATAGTTAATAACAAGCCATAAAGGCCACAATAATTGATAGTGAAATTGTCACTCAAGACAACTAACACGGGAGATGAAACCACTTCTTCTTTTGGGGTTCCTGGGGACTGAACTCGGGGGTACTTTACCACTGAGCTATATTATCAGCCTTTTGTTAAATTTTCTATTTTGAGGAAGGCTCTTGCTGTCGAGGCCAGCCTTGAACTTGCAATCCTCCTTCCTCAGTCTCTGGAGTTCCTTCCTCAGTCTCTGGAATTACTGGGATTATTGGGGTGCATCACTGCGCGGCCCATAACCATAACCACTTTTTCTTTTTAAAGAGAGTGAGACAGAATAAAAGAGAAAGAGAATCAATTTTATTTATTTTTTCATCTGGGCTTTATCTCTGACCCTTGGTTGTGTATGTGGTACTAGGGTTTGAACCTGGATCCTCACGCATGTCAGTCAAGCGCTCCAAACACTGAGCCACCACTCCTGTCCCCCGTAACCACTTTTAAATTAGGTTAGCAATGCCCGGCTTCTTATGCTTAAAAAAATAAAATGAAAAACTACTTACAACTTTGTCTCGTAATCTTTCCAGGCTTTGTCAAATGGCTTCTTGAGATCCTTAGAGAAAATAAAATTGAAAGTCTATTTACTTGTGTTTAAAAAGGATAAATAATTTTGAAACAACATCTAGGCAAAATGACCTCTTTTACAGGATATCTAAAACTTTACCTGTGACACCTGGGTGCACATTTATTATACAAGAGAAGCCTGACAGAGGTAGGGAGCACTACTGATAATGCTGACCAAGAGATTCCAAGGGCTGGTCGCTGGCGGCCACACTGGAGGAGCCGACTCATGCCCCCCACTGAGACTCTACAACCCTCCTGAAAGTGCCCAAGCTTGTTCCTGTATCGCATCATTATGTCAAGCAGCACATCTTTTCCAATGATCATTTTTGAAGAACATTCTTTTAATGCTTAAAATGTTCAGTGCCTTTCAAACACAAGTACTGCTATGAGCTTAAAAAAGGGGGAAAAAAAGTCAAATTTTTCAAGTTAAAGTGAAAAAAATCAAAATTTTCGGATACTTACTCCTTTGACTCCCTTTAGGTCTCCTTTTAACAAGGAATCCAAGGTGAAGATCACATTGTGGCTCAGACCCTGGAGCTGAAAATCAAAACAAAGGAAAAATGGGAGAAAGTTAAAAAAGAAATGCACAGAATAAAGTCTGCTCTCACTGACAGAGCATTTCCCACGTGCAAAATGCTCCAAGTGCATCACCCCACTGAAGCAACAGACCTCTCTCTCCCTGGAGAGACCCAACCACTGCCACTTGGCACCGGAGAAATGGGGACAGAACCACAGCTGTGAGCAGAGAGCTGTCGGTGAATTTGGGCCCCGCGGCTCCTGAGCACTGTGAGTACATTCGATTCCTCCACTTGTTCCAGCACCTCCATTGCCACTTCTTCCAAACGCTGTACATAACTGGACTTCACCTGTCGGAAGGGTGCTATACAATTGGTGGTCACCATTTCCTTTCTGTATTTTATAGCATGTGTCAGTATCTGGAGTCACCTGTTTATCCTGCCTCCTGCACAGAACATGAGCTGAGCCAGGGCAGAGATGCTGACTCCTCTGATCACAGAGCAGCTATAGCCTCTGTATCAGATTCCATTACAAGGATGAGAACTTTGTCTGTAAAGGTGCAATCCACAGCAAAGGAGTAGATTTTCCCCACTGCTCTGAGGCAGTGGCCTGGGGCCTGTGGTACAGGGAGGAGACCACAAAGGGGATGGAGCTGCTGCTCAGCCTAAGAGAAGAGCCAACAGAAGAACCACGGGAAGGACAGTAAGAGTGAAAGAGGAGGCAACACAAGGAGGGGAAAAGTGGAAAACTGGTCTCTAAGGAGGCTCTAGAATCTCGATGCCACCAGTTTTAGTGGCCTAGAAACAAGGCAATAGGGATCTGCAGAACCAGATGACCCATGGAAAGGCCTGTGGACCTCCTTGCTCAAGAAACACTTCTGCTCACATCTGTGCTCAACTGTCAGTCCCTCTACTGTCTACCTGCCTGTCCGTCACACACTATGCTAGGAATTCAACAGGCAGCAATCATAGTAGGATGCTGTTCTGACCTTTAAGGGGTTTGTGCTCTAGGGACAGGCAGTGGGCACAGAACCAAGGCTGCCACACGCTGCTACACATGTGAGCGGCAGAGGGGGAGTGTGGTGTGAGAACCAACTCTGACTCAGAGGGGCTTTGTGCTGACCCTCCGAACCACATCCACAGCATGGGGGTGCTCGATCCACCACATCCACAGCGTGGGGTGCTAGATCCACCACATCTACTATATCCACAGCGTGGGGTGCTCGATCCACCACATCCACAGCATCGGGGTGCTAAATCCACCACATCCACTACATCCACAGCGTGGGGTGCTAGATCCACCACATCTACTACATCCACAGCGTGGGGGTGCTAGATCCACCACATCCACAGCATGGGGGTGCTAGATTCACCACATGCACAGCGTGGGGGTGCTCGATCCACCACATCCACCACATCCACAGCGTGGGGTGCTAGATCCACCACATTTACTACATCCGCAGCGTGGGGTGCTCGATCCACTACATCCACAGCGTGAGGTGCTCGATCCACTACATCCACAGCGTGGGGTGCTCGATCCACCACATCCACGGCGTGGGGGTGCTAGATCCACCACATCCGCGGTGTGGGGGTGCTAGATCCGACCGTGAAAGGATGTGATGTTGGAGTCAATGTATGTGAAGAGTGCTCGTCACGTCCTGCTACCTGGGAAGTGCTGAAACATGCTTATTTTTAAAATGCTGTGGAGATGAATGTGAGCAAGGCAGTGTGGGGGCAGAGAGGGCCAGGAAACAGAAGACCCCTCCTTTGGCTCTGAGCTTCTCCCTTAAATGCTTTCCTGTTGTTCTCATCCCAGGCTTCCTGAAGCTCCTAAGTCACTCTAACCCTTTACTCTCCCTGAGCCCCAACTAATTTTGCACACAAAGCTTTCCCAATGCATACTGCCAGAGGGCTTGAGGCAGAATCAACCACTTCTTATTGCAAAGACAGAGAGATTCCTACCAACACAACTCTACCCTTTAAATTTTGCCACCATCTGTACAGAGAAATAGCATGGCGGGCAGGCCAGAGGGCTAGGAGCTGAGTGTACATGTTCTGTGAGGGTTTAAGACACTGGATTTGGAGAACAGGGGCAAAACCCCCCAAAACCCAAAAACAAACTTGGCTTTTCACATGTACTGTGGCCACTTGGCCACAGTACATATATGGATATAATGTAGCAATTAAAATTTCATGGTGGGGAAGCAATGAGGGAGAAAATGTCCAAAAAGGTTTTTTTTTGGGGAAAGGAGAAAGGTGTCAGGCAACGATGCTTAAAAAAAAAAAAAGTTGAAAAACACTGCCTTGGGTGTGAAGGAAGAAATGAAGATTACTAGGACTCATCTTATGCCCAAGAAGGACAGATGAGGAATACTTTCTCTGAGTCCTCAACGCCATTCCTGGGGTACTGGCAGCCCCCAGCACCCCATGCTGCAGACTTTAGGAGTTTGTGAATAGTGGGTAAGCGGGGCTGGGGCTGCCCTGCCTCTACTATCCAAGCCAGTATCCACCTTTTCTGTTCCTGAAGATCCTCACGTTGTTTTCTCCAAAGCACCTGCCTTCCCTAAACACCTGTGTGAGAACCGGTCCTCTTCGTTTGCTGTTGCCCAGTTTTCAGGCAAGCTCCTTGACAGCCAGGTCTGTGTGTCCACAGAACCGTGTTCCCAGAAGTCCCAGTACTGCCCAGTGCAGAGGGGGTGGCACTGCAGGACTTGCAGAAGGCAGGGAATACAGTACCACGTGTGCACCAGCTTCTTTTTTACAGGGCTGCTTTTGCTGATAAGAAGTGAAGTGCCTACCAAAGGGGGATGGCTAATTATGGAACTTCTCAGCAGCCAGAAAAATGGAAATCTCTCCATTGTTAGTGAAACAGTTCTTTAGGTGCATATGGATCCATGTAAGAAGGGGAAGCGTTTGTGCTTAAATTATTTCTGAATCACACACAGAGCCTGTCACTCCAAGTGCATCATCACGGGAAAGGAACTGGCTTGGGAGTAAATGAGAATGGAATAAATCAACAGAATTTTAATAAAATGAGATCAATTACTTGCTGATATCAGTTCCCTCCGGGGATGGAAACTGGGCAAAGGTACAGGGTGTGAGAGGGGACTTCTGCATTTACAAAACTGTTGGGATGTAATATATTGTTAATTCAAAAAGGTCAAAATTTAAACTACGAAAAGAAAAGCAACCACAAACACTTATTCATCCTAAATTAGTTTTTATCCATGCCTCAAATCCTTCTGAAATGAAGTCAGAGAAAAAATTTATCACTACCTTGATATGAAAGTTGTATTACAAAACAACAAAGGAATCAGTGTTGAATATGAGGTCTGTTCCTAAGGAAAAGTCCCTCCAAAGTCCTGTACTGACCACACATAGCAACCATTTATGTCGCCACTGTGGTCAGGCACAGGGATGGGGACTGTAGCTGCAGTGATGGAAAAGCCCAGGAATTAAGAATTTCTTTGTGATTATCTACCATGTTTTCGGGGGAGTGATTAGAAACCATGAAGCCAAAGTATGTATTAGAAGTTCAGAATTTTCTCAGTGACCAGCCTATGAAAAGGCCACAGGAAAACATTTCAAAACTTAGAAACTTTCTATCTTATATCCCGGAAATAGCTTATTTAAAAAACTGAGGAGATTGTCGTATACAAGTGACTAGTAACCACCTGAGCGCCATCATAAAGACAGAGGGGAGTCAGATAGGAAGCAGACCAACCTTGACCTTTCAAATCTACTATGGAATTATTCCCCACTCATTTCACTAAAATTCTGTTGGTTCTTCTATTCCCACTCAACTTCTAAACCAATTCCTTTCCTACAATGATAAAGTGAAGTAACAGGTTCCATACGTGATTCAAGTCTGCAAGAAGCTGAAGAATATGCCTTAACGAGTGCAACTTTTTCCAGTGTATTAAGCAAACAACGTGTTAAAAAACATCTCAGGGATTCTGCCTAAGTATGGTAAATTCATTTGCTTTCCCCAAAAAACTGCTTTTCCCCCCCTTATGAAAGGGCTATTTCCCTCTACCCATACATCCAGCCCAGCTAGAAATCTGGGATAAATCAGACCAAAGGAGGCTGAGGTCTATTCTTCCTTATGCAAAAGCAAATAAATATAATAAAAAGTGGTGATAAAAAGAACCATTTTTTCCTGACAATAGATTCAATGTTGACAGACATTATATAAATAGTCTCCAGGACCTTAGTCACTGGAGATGACTTCATAAAGTTTTCCTCTATGTACATAAATTCTGCCTTGATTTTTTCTTTACCCCTTTATACGGCTTTACCAGAACAAGAAATGATCTTGTTGGTTTACAGATGCATTGCCTCTCCCCCCCAACACAGGGAGGCCCTGGTCTGTTTTCACTCACTGACCAACTCCCACGCAGTAGTACAGATGCCCTGGCAACGCCACACCCAATCTCCAGGAGCCCCTCCATGGGCTTGTAGGCTGCTGGCCAGCGGCCCCGCCACTGCTGCAGAACACGCAGGAGCCAGCAAGGCCTCATTTTCTTGCTTGAGCAGAGGAGCAGCAGTTTCACAAATGGGACTTCACCACACCTACACACATGTAAGACTTCATGAACAAGGACGTAATCTGCTTGTTATCCTGAGCTAATACTGATGGTCTCTGTTGCCCACTGGTTCTCGCTCTTCTTCCAGCTGACAGAAACAGTTTCTCTGAAAGTAAAGCTAATGCAAATCTGCTGACTTGCTTAACACATTAGAAAATCCAATTAAAATAACGAGCCATCTCTCAGCTGCAAAGCCTGCAATTCCCTGGTATAAATTAGGTATTCTGTCTAGTGTGTTAACTCCTGCAAGCTCTAGACAGTTCCACACTGTGCCTTGTAAGCAGGCTACTTTCCAGGTATTCTGATACAGAGCAAGGAAGCCCAGAGGGACCTGGTTACTCAACACTCCTGGCATAGGTGACAAACTGTACAGCCTTGCTGGCATCCAAGCATCTTCTGTTCACCTGGCCCACAGCAGTGTACTGGGACCAAGGCAGAATGGACACCAAAGAAGTACCACCTCATTCCCATTATTCCACCAATTCTATTGATTATTCTACTTCCCTTTACTCAACTTCCAAACCATTTGTTTCCAGCAATAATGAAGTTAAATGAGTTCTTTTTAGAAGGCCCCAGAGCTGGTTACTTATACCAGCGCCCTCTCCTCAGTGGCTTCTGATAACCTCTAAGGTATTAAGTAACTTTAACACACACGTCGAGTTAGGTGGAATGATCAAACAAGAAGCCAGGTATACTTCCAAAGCCAATGAGCTACTCATAATGCTACATTCTTACAGCTACCAGAATGCTCTGAACACAAAAATATACCATACGCACACAAAGGATGGTTATTATCAGTCATTACTGACCTATTAAACTGGTTTTATTTGCTTGCACAGGCGTTAAGGGGAAACAAGGAATATTTGGTAACAGTTTACAGGCACTTCCACATCCAAGACAGAGTTAATGCAACCATCTTATCCATTGCTCAGGGATTTGAAGAGTTTACCTTTCTCAGTTGCCAGAGTGATGGTTCACACACACCTAGGTGTGTGCCTGGGCAAGTAACTCAACTTTCTGAGAAATGGTCTTCTCACTTGTGAAGTGAGAATGATAAAACCCAACTCCATACACTATCAAAGGGATTATGTGAGATCCTCAGTAGATGTGAATTAATGCAAAATGTAAGGCACAAGATGGACTCAATAAACTGTAGCTAGGTCAGATTTCATAGATTTATTTACACCTTAAAGACTTAGGAATCGTGGAAGACTATAAAGACAGCATTTCAGTACTTTTTTAAAAGAGGGAAGGATAGTGAGATGAGGGGTAGAGGGGGAGAATTTCTATTTTTCATGTGGCTTTCGTTGGTTGCTCCAACACTGTTGTGTACGTGGTGCTGGGGTTTTAAGCCACATCCTTGCACGAGCCAGGGAAAAGCCACAACTGCTGAGCCACCAATCCAGCCCCTTTTCAGGTATCTTAAGGCTACAAAATACCTTTATATTTATCACACCACACTCTCTCCATTTCTGATACCTAGTTCTCCTTTCCTGGCCTCGTTCTGTGAGACAGTCTATATAAATGTAAGATCCCAATACACCATATTTCATTTAGGCAGAGCATCTTGAACTACACTGCTTATTAAAATGATAGTAGGTACTATGTTTAACATCAAGTTACTATTCAAAACAATTCTATTAAACTGGTCTTATCATTAATGAGGAAACAAGTTCAGAGAGATTAAGAACTTGCTCAAAATCAAAAAGTCAGAACAGGTGATCAAGTTACTAATGAAGATCTTTACTCCAAAGGTCTCTTTTCCTGCTATAATCCTTTGACTTTTTTAAAATCAGTACATTACTGCTATTCAGAGAAGTGAGGTTCAACCATACATGCATAGAATATAATTTGCTCCATTTCAGGCCCTAGTATTTCCTCCCTCCCCTACAAGTGACCCCTCTTCTGCTCCCTTGGCCTCCCCATCTACATTTACAAACTGGTTCTTTACAGGTCTACATACAGGTGGAATTCTCTGTGTCACATTCACACATGCACACGGTGCGGTCTGGTCAGGCTCTCCTGCTCCTCCTCTTTCCCATTCCTTCTCCCTCCTGTTTAACCTCCTTCCTTCACTCCTCTCAATCCCTTCCACTTTCGTGGAGTCCTCCCCACCTTTTTCCCTCAGTTTTCTTCAGCTTTTGCATGTGAGAGACTGGGTCTGGCTTAGGTCACTTAGCATGACGTCCTCCAGTTCCATCCATTTATCAGCAAACGCCATAATTTCATTCTTTTATGATTGAGTAAAACTCCATTGTGTACACACACATTTTATTTATTGATCGACTGATGCACATCTGTGCTAGTCCCATTACTTGGCTATTGTGAATTGTGCTGCTATAAACGCTGGTGTGCCTATATCACTACAGTATGCTGATTTGGGCTCTTTTGGATAAATACCAAGGCCTGGGATGGCTGGGTCACATGGAAGTTTCATTCCTAGTTTTTTGAGGAATCTCCATGCTGCTTTCCAAAGTGTTTGAACTAATCTGTAGTTCAACAATGTTATCAGTGTTCCTTTCCCCACATCCTCACCAGCATGCATTATTGGTACTCTTGATGACTGCCATTGGGAGTGAGCTGAAATCTCAATGTAATTTTGATTTGAATTTCCTTGATAGCTAGAGACACTGAACATATTTTCATGTATGTGTTAGCCATACAGCTTTTTTTTTTATTTTAGAAATGTCTCTAGTTTTTCTGTCATTTATTGACTGGGTTATTTTTTTAATTTCTTCAGTGTCGTGACTGTTAATCCCCTGTTGGAGGAACAGCTGCCAAAGATCTTCTCCCGTTCAGTAGGCTCTTTATGCTCATTTTCTTTGCTGTGCAGAAGCTTTTTAATTGGATGCCAACCCACTTATTGATTCTTGGCTTTATTTCTTGAGCTACTTAGGAGTCTTGTTAAGGAAGCTGGTACCTGCACCAACTCTGTTTACTTAGAGCAGTTAAAGTTTCTGGTCTCAATTCTAGGTCCTTGATCCAAATCAGAGTTGACTTTTGTGCAGAATTAAGATAGGGATCCAGTTTCCTTCTTCTACAGATAAATTGTGTTCCCAGCACCATCTGTTAAAGAGAGCATCTTTCCTCCATGTGTGTTTCTAGGACCTTTGAGAGGTCTCAAGATGACTAAGTCTGTGGATTTGTCTCTTTGTCTTCTATTCCATTCCACTGGTATTGGAGTCTAGGGTTTTTTTTTCTTCTCTTATACCAAGTGTTGAACCCAGGGATGCGCAACCCCTGAGCCATATCCTTGGTTATTTTTTTTTAAAAATTTTGCTTAGGGCCTTGCTAGGTTGCTGAGGCTGGCTTTCAATGTGCAATCCTCCTGCCTCAGCCCCGAGAAGCTGGGGATTATAGGTGCAACACCACAGCCTGCTTCAAGTCTGTTTTGATGCCAATACCATGCTGATTCTGTTAATATAGCTCTGTACTATAATTTAAAATCATATACTGTGATGCTGTCAGAATTGCTCTTTTTGCTTAGAATTGCTTTGGCTGTTCTGGGTCTTTTATTCTTTCAAATCAATGTTAGGACTGTTTTTTCTATGTCTATGATGAACATCATTGGTATTCTGATGGTGACTACATTGAATCTGTGTAACATTTTTGGTAGTATAGGCCTCCCCCTCCCGAGAGAATATGAATATCTATTTTTTCATCTGGTTGTTTTTCTTACAATTAGTTGTATATGCTGGGGTTCAAACCCAGGTCCTCACACATGCCAAACAAGTGCTCTACCACTGAGCTACCACTACAGCCCCTACTGTGGGCATGATGACAACACTAATTCTGTCTGTCCAAGGACATGGGAGGCCTCTCCATTTTCTGAAGTCTTCAATTTCTTTATCCAGTGTTCCGTAATTCTCATTGTAAACGTATTTTGCCTCATTGGATTTATTCCCAAGTTTGCTAGTTTTTGTTTTTTGTGTTACTGTGAATGAAATAGCTTTCCTGATTTCTTTCTCAGCAGGTTCATTACTGGCATATAGGAAAGCTATTGATTTTTGTATGTTGATCTTATATTCTGCTACTTTGCTCAATTTATCAGCTCCATAAGTCTTCTGGTAGAGTTTATTCAGGTCTTCTAAATATAGGATCACGTCATCAACACACGGATAATTTGACTTCTTTTCCTATCTCTATCCCTTTAATTTCTGTCTTTTGCCTAATTACTCTGGCTAGAGTTTCAAAAACTATAGTGAACAGGAGTGTTAAGAGTGGACATCTGTGTCTCGTTCTGATTTTAGAAGAAATGCTTTGTTATTCTCCATTCAGTATGATATTGGCCTTGGGATTGTCACATAAACCCTTCATGATATTGAGGTACGTTCCTTTTGTCCCTAGTTTCTTGAGGATTTTAAACATGACTGGGTGCTGGATTTTTATCAAAGGCTTTTCTGCATCTGAAATAATCATTTGATTCTTGTCCTTAATTTTATTTATGTGGTGAATTACATTTATTGCCCTGCTATATAACCTTCAAAAAAAAAAAAAAAAGAGGGACAGTGAGAGAGAAAGAGAGAATCAATTTTAGTTTTTCACACAGCCTTCGTTGCTCCAACACATCGCTGTGTACGTGGTGCTAGGGTTTGAACTTGCATACCTGCCCATGCCAGGCAAGCGCCGTAACTGCCCAGCCACTGCTCCAGCCCCTGCTATAACATTTTAAAGTGATTATGAGATCACATCACTCTCCTGCTTCAAAACACAGCATTGCTTTCCAGTGGCCTGAATTCAAGCCCACACTCCCAGTGTAGGTCCAGCACCACCAACCAGCCCCATCCCCTCCATCCACTCACACTACACTGCAGCCCTTCACCTTCTGGACCTAGGGCCTCGTGCTTCCTCTGCTTGCACTTTTCCGCCTGTCTGGAACACCCTTCTGCTGGCTACCGTCAAAGAGTGCTCCAGTCTCCAGGGTGCTTCCTCAGCGAGGCCTTAACCATCTCCTAAACATGTCTCTCCTCAGTCTCCTACGAGTCCATGCGGCGCAGCTTAACTTTCAGAGTTCTGCATTTTACAATTATGTGTTTGTTCCAGGAAGGCAGGGCTAGGCCTGCTTTGCCTACCCCCATGCCACATCAAACTCCTGGCATAGCAGAGATGTGTTACACATCCTAACAAAAAGGTACTGTGCAAATGGATTAACAAATGAATTCTCCAAACCAGGAGGGCTGTTCCGAGACCTGAGGTGTTCTGGAATCTGAACCAGTTATGGTCTTCCGGTGTTCAGCATCATACTGAAAGGAGAGCTGGGATTCAGGAGGAGCTGGAGGTCAAATTCTTTCTAGGAAATGGTTGGGAGTGATAGACCAAGAGTACCCTCCAACCAAGAGCTGTCAGCATTGTCTCACAACGTGGGGTGGGAGATGTGAGAGGTCAGGAGACTGTGCCAGATCAGAAGCTGTCTGCACCTGGCTGTGGAAGGTGAGGCAAGTCACTTCATATCTACCACTTAAAGAGTGAGGGGATTCTACCTTCCAGTTTTAACACTAACATCTAAAATGAGCTCTGCAGGTACAACTGAACACAGTGGACAAAAATCCAGACCCAACGGGTGAAACCATGCTGGGGGTTGCTCACGTTGCACAAGAGCAGGCAGCCCTGGTCCTCACCCAACAAATAACACAGAACAACAACACAAGCTTTGGTAGTAAAGCTGGAGAGTTACACTGGCCAACCCATAGCAGCCAGTAAAACCTGACGCTTTTCGGTATGGTCTGCAAGGTCTACAAACCTTGGGCACAGTATACACACTCTTCTGCAAGTCTCGACTATTTCAAGAAACTGAGCTCTTAATTTGATCAGAGCCAAGGGAATGACTACTGTTGGGGCCTTGGGATAAAGGCAGCTTTCCCCATTTCCTAAATGATTCTCAGTGCTAGCAACGGAGGGGACCGAAAGCACCAAACTGAATTTGTAAGGTAATGAAGAACGGTATCTCAACAATACAGAATCCTAGATGTGTACAGACTTGAAATAAGGCCCTTGACTATTTAGTCTGTAAAAACTGAAGACATTCAAAATCGAGGAAGTAAATTATAGTGAATGTATAAGACAGGTATGGGTAGTGTCTCTGGATTCTGCAGGCCCCTTTGCCAGCAATAAAATAGAAAGGGGAGCCCAGCTCCCTGCCTGTCATCAACCACCAGGTCAGCTCTGCTTCAGGAGGTAATGCTTCAGCTGCAGTGCAGGAAAACATTTTCAAAGTATATAAACAGGTGGATAAACCAGGCTCTAAAATGGCTGTGTAGTATGGACCCTATGTCGTTAAAAAATTGTATGACTTAAATACATGATAAAAATGTATAAATTAAAAAAGGTTAGGACACACACACACACACACACACACACACACACAGAATCAATCCCTGACAGCAGACAGTGTTTTCCCCTTGTATTTTCCAAGTTTCAACTAAGGAAATGGTGTTATTTTTGTATTCTATTATCCAAGAAGAAATATGACACAAACACAAGAGGGCGATCCAGTCAACCAGCAACCTGCTTCTCATTCAACTGATTATTTCACATAAGATAAAACATCAGATTGCATGCATACAACTAAAAGAAAGAGTGAATCTGAAGGAAAAAAAGTGTAGCTTCTCAATAACACGAGGGGATTCTGGCTCTGTCCAGAAGAGCATCCTTCCTAGTGGTTCTCAAAGTATGGTCCGGGGATCAGTACTATCAGGATCACCTGGAAACCTGTTAGTAATGAATGTAATGCCAAACCTAATAAATCAGAAACTCTGAGGGTGGGACCCAACAACCTAAGTTTTCATAAACTTTCAAAGTGAAATGGATCAAGGTTAAGTTTGAGAACCACTTACTCAGGCCGACAGTTGTCCAAAGCAGAAGAAAATGCAAAATTCCTGTGGAGAAGGAAGGACTGACAGCCGAGAGGAAATCACTTGCTTGAGGTCCCAGACATAACTACCAAGAAGGAAGTGCAGAGGTGAGCGACTGCTGGATGGGACCTGGGTGGGACCTGGGTGGGGACCCCCCCCCCCGCCGTGAAAATGGACTCATTCCACACGCCACACACTGTAGCTTCGCTGGAGTGCAACAGAGAAAAACGGGTAGGTGTAGGAGTGCACGGGCAGACGAGAATTCCTCCAGTTAAAATAGTGCAATCACACGCGTTGCCTAATTCAATTTAAGTAAGTGGTGGGTTAGATTTAACATCATCTAAGTTGAGTGAAAACGAAGATGCTATTTGCCTGCACTCTGTGCAGCATCTGATTTTATTTCAGGGTACTTGTACAGAGAGGGGGGTAGCTAAGATCTGTAAGACCAAGACAAATGAGAAAGCAGAAGCAAAGAGCCTATGCAGTGAGGCCTTGGTTTGAAAAAGTCATCTCCACCCCAAGGATTGCTGTAATGTGCTTGAAATAATTGGTTCATGATCAACATTCAGACCTTTAATTCCATTTCCATGCATGTCATCTATAATTTGTTACGTTTAAACTAGAACTGCCTGTAAGTGTTGTCAAGACACATTCCCCAGCCTTCACCGAACATCTCTATCACACACTATATATGTTCTGCAACTACTGACTTACTCAGAAAGCTCCTTAACACAAACACGGTTAACCAATTCAAATCTTCACTGGAAGACACCAACACCAGAGTCAACTCCACTGAAAATAGATCTTCAGCGCTTGAAGAACGAGTATCGGACAGTGAGGATCGAATAAACAATGTAGAAATCAAAGAAGAAAAGATAAACAGCTTATTTTACATAATCAAAACTTCCAAGTAATATTTGATGAGATGAGGCGTAATGATCTGAGAATCACTGGCCTGGAGGAAAACTCTGAACAGCAATCAAGGGGATTCAGGAACTTTTTAAGCGAAATCATAAGCGAGAACTTCCCTCATTTTGCTGTTGATCCGGAATACCGCATCCAATATGCTTATAGAACACCAAATAGAGGAGAATAACAGAGAAATTAAAGAGAGAATTCTAAAAGCTGCTAGAGGAAAGCCCCAAATCATATTCAGAGGCAAACCTATTCGGATCACTATGGATTTTTCACAACAATGAAGGCTAGAAGAGCTTGGAACAATATCTTTCAAGTGTTAAATAATAACTTTCAACCAAAGATAACACATCCGGCAAAACTCAGCTTCAAATGCAAAGGGGAAATTAAAAACTTTAACAATAAACTCATGCTTGCAAGATATGTGAACACTAATCCCGCTCTACAGAGCATTCTCAAAGATGTTCTCCATTTAAATCCTTAAACAAGGGCGAGTCAATAATCATACTATACAAAAACTGACTTTCAAGATGACTCTAAATTCTGTAATAGATACAAAGTCTGTGAACCAGCCTCCCATATCTATTCTATCCTTGAATGTGAACGGTCTCAATGCCCCAATTAAAAGATACAGACTGACCCACTGGATCAAAAAACAAAATCCAACAATATGTTGCCTGCAAGAGACACATCTGACACTCAAAGAAAGACACAGGCTGAAAGTGAAAGGATGGCAAAACATCTACCAGGCCTGTGGCCCAAAAAAAGCAAGCTGGTGTAGCAATTCTAATTTCTGACAAAATTAATTTCCAACTAAAGCTAGTCAGAAAAGACAAAGAGGGGCACTTTATCATACTTAAAGGGACAGTTCACCAAGAAGATATAATGATAATCAACATTTATGCCCCCAATTACAATCCCCCCCAAACATATGGAAAAAATACTTAAGGACATTAATCACCTCATTGATCTCAACACAATTATCCTGGGGGACTTTAACACACCACTATCAACTCAAGACAGATCATCAAAACAAAAAATCAATAAAGATGTCTCCAATCTCAACTACTCTATTAATCAATCGGGCTTAACAGACATTTACAGAATATTCCATCCTAAGACAGCTGAATTTACCTTCTTCTCTTCGGCCCATGGATCCTTCTCTAAAATAGACCACATCCTAGTTCACCAGGATAACCTTAGCAAATATAAAAAAGTGGATACAACCTAAAAATGTTTAATGAAGCAGACACACAAGTCCACAAGGGGTCAGTGTGTCCCGGGAGGTACGGTGGGCATCATACATCGATACATATCACTCAACTGTCCCACCCTGCCTGCTCAGTCTTATGTTTTGAGACATCTCACTGGATTTTCGCTGAAATTTTCAGAATTCAAAGAATATATCTAAATGGTATCCATGACATTCATCATGAGTTGGTTGACATAGCTCAAGGTCACCTTGCAGAAAAGGAAACTTCTTAGATTTATGCTTAGATTTATCCAACCGCTGCCAGGAAAGCTAATAAAAATTTTCCCTACTTGTGGGCACTTAAAAAGTGGAGAGCTATGCCCATGTCAATTTTCCCTGTAAAATTTAGTGCTTCACTGCAGACTTAAAATATTCTCCGCAAGCAATCTCTTATTCAGAAGTGACCGTTGTTCTTAGCTGAGCCTGGAAGGGTGAGCTGGCAAATGCCAGCTGAGTCAAAGGCACACTTTAAAATCTCTTTTTTTTTAAAATACCGATCTTAACTTCCACTCTCATCTTATTCTCCATGAAGTGCATTAACTATTGCTTAATGCTATCCAATGTTTTTATTTAAGGAAAACAGTTTGTTAGCTTCAGAAAATAGAGTTGAATTTACAGCTGGGATCAAGGATCCCTGTTCTGTGAAGACATCACTAATACCCTGCTCTCTCGATGAAGGGGCAGACGGACGAATGAACCAGTATGGGAAACAGAGAAGAGATTTGAACTCCTGACTTCAAAGTTGTACACTTCTGCCAACTCTCTGAACTTTCAATTTTTTAAACTGCTTAACACAGTTGGAGTAATAAGTCCATGAAAAGGTCCACTCAATTTAGTGGATGATGTAGTGAGAAACAAGTTCAAAGCTGAAATAGCAGGCCACTTCCTCCTGTTTTAACCCACAGGTACCAAAGAAGCCAAAAGTCATAATTCAAATAAAAAGAGGTGGCAAAGTATAAGAATCCATCAGTGGAAACACCACCAGAATGTGCACACTGAAATATAAACAGAAATAAATTCTAGAAGGGCAGAAGTGAAATGAAATAAAATCTAAAAAATAAACAACAAATGAGAAGGATTAGGTGATGGAGCCAAATCTCTAAATCAGCATTTCTCAGAGTAGTGCAACAGGAAGTTAATGTTTCCTATACAACTGTAAAGTTTTTGCTCAAATAAGTTAGGAAGCACTGGATTGGGCAAGTTTCCTTAGGGTATGATGCCCAAGCCTTTAAAATAAATGTAAACCATGAATCTCCGGGGGGACTATGCATAGCTTCTCAATGTACAACTCTTATTAAAGAGCAAGGCTCGGGATTGGTACTGGTGTTTGAGTCTCACACTTCGAAACTCCTTTCTGTTTGTTTCTTTTTAAAGAGAGGGACAGTGAGAGAGAAAGAATGAATTTTATTTTAGTTTTTCATGTGGCTTTCACTGCTCCAACACTTCATTGTGTACGTGCTGCTGGGGTGTGAACCTGCATCCTCGTGTATGCCAGGCAAGTGCCATAACTGCTACAGCCCACACTACATGCCACAGGCAAGAAGGAGCCAGGGGCATCGGGCACAGCCACAGGTACAGCTGCGTAAGCTGCAGAGAGCTCAAAGCACCCGTGGATGTGTACAGGTGGAGCCTGAACTCAGCCACGCTGCCCTGGCTAATCTGTGTTCCCAGCACTGACTGCGGCTCAGAAGAGGGTGCCACGGCTGGGCTGCAGTACTTCCCAAGAGTCAGTTCTGGAGCAAGTGATCTTGTCCAAGGGCAATGATCAGTGGAAGTGAGGAAAAACTCAGAGGCAACATTCTGCAGAGGAATCCAAAATCAGTTCAGGACAAGACATTTAATCTGAAGCAGTGAGGAAGAGTGACAATCTAGAGAAGACATTCCCAAGATGGGAAATGGGAAATCAGGGAAGAGCGAGGTGCCAAATAGTGAATGCTGGCAGAGTTTGACAGTATTCTCCCAGCCAAGGAAAACATCTACATTTGCTTTTCACAATGCACCTCCTGACTGAGGCCTGGAAGGAGCACTCTGGAGGCTCCTAGACTGAGCTGTCAGAGTCGCTAGTTTTCCACTGTAAAGGTTCATGGCGTTTCCTCCATCCAAACCTTCATGGGCGCTTCTCTTTTGAGACTCAGTATATCTTTCTTTTTCTGTATTCCCCAATTCCTACTTATGTCTACATCAGCTATAGATACACATATAAAAATATAGATATTCATGTAAATTATCAGTCTCTTGTATAAATTTATAAAATCTTTTTAGAGGAATACTATACGTTTAAATATTAACAGAATTTAGCATTACATAATAATCCATATTTTTCGTATTTCTGAAACGTTAGAGTGAACATGCAAGACTTTCACAATGGAGGGGCGCATTCCCTCTTATTCCCCCACCCACATGGATAGGTCTCACTTTACAAAATGTCCCACAATACCTATTGGTAGTGAAGGCTGTCAGAACATGAGGGGTGTCTGCTGGATCAAACACCCAAACCTTCTAATTATGGATGATTAATTTGCAAAAAGATGAGATTTTACAAAATAGTATGGTTTAGGGCACCAGAGGCTACCTACTGATCATTGAGCATACCCATCCTCTTTATACTTCTCAATATTTCAAAGAAGAGCTTGAGAAATAATTTGTCTGATTGAAATCTACATCTAACATGCACATTTCCAGCTATTCTGAGAGTGAAGAAAAAAAAAAAAAGTTAAAAAGAAAATCCTTAACCCAAGCCACAATACTCTGCAGTCAAACACTGCAAACAGGAAATGCTCTGCAGCTGGAGAAATCTTTGCTTTGCTTCAACAGCTCTGAAGCAATAACTGTCCTGCAACTGTTAAGTGACACTCAGGCTCTTGGGCAAGCTAGAGAACTGTCCAAAGGCTTAGGGCAGAGAAGGAACCAGATCTATCCAGAGTTTTAACTGGGCTAGAATCCTTCTGGGCACCTCCTCTATTTTAAAAATGGTTTTCTAAAACCACTGCCACACTGGGACTCCCAAAGGGAATGGCTTTTAAATGGCTTTTTTTTTTTTCCTGTTGAGAATCTGTTTCAGTCCACCAGTTACTCTTTTATTGTCCTATTTTATGGTCTGGGAAAATTAAATGGATGCAACTCTCTGTTGATTCCTTCACTTCTTTGCCAAGATCACAAACAACGATACCCTGACGTTGGTATAAAGGAGACCCAGCCAGCACTACTTATCAAGCAATGATTTTATTCCTTTTCTTTCAATGGTTTAAACAAGAAAATACTGAATGTTGGCACTGTTTATTTAATCAAATAAACAACAAAAGTGCTTACAAACAGCTAAACTCAAGACCATTCTATTTTTTTTAAACAAGGAAGCTGCCTCGTAAAGGCCTTATTGCTAACACATTAACTCCTAAAGTGGCACTGAGAGTTGAAGGAAGGAAATATATGAGGGTATAAGGCTATGGGCACAGGGAACAGCGTTTATGTGCCAGGAATGGCAGACAGTGTGTTGTCTGGAGCTGGCTTTGATTAGGACGCATCTTTAACCAGGGGAAGGACAAGTTCAAGGAGTCCAGCACGTCAACTGAAGATATATTTCTAAAAACTCTTTAAAAATACCACTATTCACAAGGCAAGGTAATTTACATACACTATTTCTAAAAATGCCACTAGAACAAACTCTAAGGGGGTGAGGGCCTGGTCTGTGCTAGCCCTGCTGCATCCCTTCTGTGCTTCTGGGGAATCTCAAATACCTGAACGAATTGGTAGTAACCATGGCAAGGAAGTATTGTAAAAACCATTTTAGAAAAGCAAAGACTCAGAGAACCCAAGTAACCAGCCAAGGCCACACAGCCAAGAAGATGCTCAGTAATTATTTTTACCTGTGTTTCTTCAAATTCAAAGTGCATGTACTTAAAACCATGCCACAGATACATGCATCAGGGAGGAGAGGGGAGGGAAGAGGGAGAGAGAATAGGGAGGGATCTCGGGGGCAATTCTGATTTAAGAATACATGCATATCATATTGTTGCTTTATATGAATTTTTGATTGTACAATAAATTTCTTTTTTTTTTCAGAGAGAATTTTTATTGAGTTTTTCACATGGCTTTCATTGCTCTAACACTTAGCTGTGTACGTGGGTTGCTGGGGTTTGAACCTGTGTACTTGCGCATGCCGGGCAAGCCCTGTAACCAACAAGCCACTGCTCCAGCCCCCAATAACTAAATTTCTTAATAAAAAATAAAAAAGTAACAAAATAGAGCATGCCCATGTTTCTCTGGCTTCTCACCACTAGGAGGCAGCATTTCCCAGACATAATCAAATATGAGAAACACATCCAGTTCTGGAAGTAAACAGCTAATCACTCCATCCTTTTGGAATAGTGACCACACGCAGGACCTTAACTAGAGGAAGAAATTCACCAGGAGAAAGACTGGTTTGCAAAATCTGAAGCACAATGGAACTGGGCTGAAGATCGTAAGTAGATCAGTTGTCTCAAGGAATACCAAAGAAGTGAGTCTTATTTTTGCTCTGTACATTTGTTTTATACTGAAATTTTTATATAATAATGTATTGTAACTTCATCTGTACTCCTCCCTATACTCCCCCAGACTAAAATTTGAAGGTTAATAACTTATTTTGAGGTTACAGATTCACAAGATGTTCAATAAAACAGCAAAGTTCCCATCACCCCTCAACCTGCTTTCCTAACAGCAACAACACATTACACAAAAATCAAAAAATTAACTCAGGTGCAAGACAATGCCCTAGACTACCACTACAGCCCTTACTTGAACTCCACCAGCCACTGGAAGTGTTCCTTCTTTTAAAATACTTCTTTGTACACAGTTCTAAAGAGGATGTGATTATTAGTGCTTTGCACTGGCCCAGCAGAAAGGAAGCCTCAGGGTATCTCAGGAATCTACAAAGCCACAACACTCATCACAGGTCCAAAGGTGTAGACATGCAAATTGTTTCCAAGACTTTCATTTGAGAAAAGACCCCAACAGTACTGCCTGGGGAATCATTTCCCTGGGCTTCACTTCCTGGCGTTCACCCAGCAAGACACTCAAAGGTTGCTACAGTCCATCGTGGTTCAAATGCGCCAAGAACAGTGTGTGTGGTGGCTAACACTGGCAGCATCCACGTGAAGATGGTTCTGCGGGTACACAGAATTCTACAGTTATGGGGCCGGGGCAGCTTTCACCGAAATTTCAGAAGAAGCCAGGCAGCATATGGCAGGTCAGAGTTGATGTAAGTAATCCCAGACAGGGCAAAAATGTAAAGCTGTGAGAGCCACACCAAAGCTACGTGGGAGACCCAAGGGAGCTTCAGGCACCATGCAGAGCCAGCCCAAGAGTTTGCAGCCCAAGCATTTGCACTGCAACTAGAAAGACCAGAGGGACAGGGCTGCCTAAGCCCCCAACAGCCCACATTCCACAGAGCGCGCGGGATGCCAGACATGCAGCTTTAGAATTTAACGTCTGCCCTGATGGGCACTCATCTTGCTGAACTCTTCCATTTTCCTATTCTTCCCTTCTGGAACAAAAATGTTTACTCGATTCCTGTTCCATCAGTGTATCTTAAAAGCATGTAACTTTTTATTTTTACAGGGGTTCACAGCTGTGTTTGCTCTGAGTCTTGGAGGACACTGGACTTGGACTTTTGAACTTTGCTAGAACAGTTAGGACTTTGAGACTCCAGGTGTGGACTGTCTTTCTGCATTGTGAGGTGGATATGAGTGTTTGGAGGCCAGGGGTGGAATGCTATGACTTGGATCTTGAATGTCTTTTAAAGGTCCATGTGTTCAAGGCTTAGTCCCCGTGCCACTGGGAGAAGGGTCAAGAAGGTCCTAGGGAGGAAGATCTCAATAAAGGCTGACTGGGTCCTTGACATATGTGATGTCACGCTGTGTCACATACTGGAGCAGAGACACACTTGGGAAAGCAGGGAGGATGCAGGCTATCCAGACACGGGAAGGAACATCTGGTCTGCGGTGTTAGTATTTATTGAGGGACAGCAGGGGCTGCACTAGAGGTGGGTCAGTTTGGCCCCAGTTTGCCTGGTGCCTGCACACTGCCCTCACAATATGCTATGTTCTGCTGGCAAGGACAGGAGACCAAGGATGTGGGCTAGATTGCTCCTGAGCAGCATTCCAATAGTTCACGGATGATTCTCTTTTGAGATTCAGGAATTTTTTCCCCCAATATCTCCAAATTTCTCTCTCCCCCAGGGTGGTGCTATCCAGAGTGGGAGAACCTTTGAGAGGAGGGGTCCAGTGGGAGGCCCTTAGGTCACTGGGACATGTCCCTGAAAGGGACTGTGGGACCAGGACCCCAGCTTCTACTTGCATGTCCCCTTTTTTGGTTTCCTGGCCATGAGGTGAACAGTGTAGTGTGTTCTGCCAATCACTGTTGCCACAGGCCCAGAACAATGGGCCAACCAACTGACTGCAGACTAAAAAGCCTTAAAACCTGGGTCAAAATATACCCTCTCAAAATTAATTATCTACAGCATTTTGGTACAGAGGCAAAAAGCTGACAAACACAAACACCACTCTTTTGTGCTGCTGTTGCTGAAAGAATCACTAGCGGGCTGGAGCAGTGGCTTGGCAGTTACAGCGCTTGCTCAGCATGTGTGAGTACGCGAGCTTGGACCCCAGCACCACATATGCAATGAAGTCTCAAAGCAACAAAGGCCACATGAAAAACTAAATAAAAAACTTTTTTTTCTCTGTCCCCCCCCCCTTTTTTTTTTTAAAAAGAGGGAAAGGGAGAGAAAGAGAGGGAAACAACTTTATTTAGTTTTTCAAATGACCTTTGTTGCTCCAACACTTAGTTGTGTACGTGGTGCTGGGGTTTGAACCCAGGTCCTCCTGCTTGCCAGGCAAGCACTGAAACCGCTGAGCCACCGCTCCAGCCCCTGTCCCTCTCTCTTAAAAACAAAACAATAACTAGCAAACTGTGGTTATTCAGATCTTGGTACAATATGCTCAACTTTCTCTAAAATTGATGAGGTAAGCCTGTCACTTCAAGGTGAACAACTGACACTATACATTGCTAATGATAAAGCTGGAGCTTTCAGAGAAAGTTAAAATTCTGAAAAACTTTTATTTGTCAACATGAGCCTGACAGCATCTCAATAGTTAAAGCTCATTGATATGGGTATGATTCTCATGGCTTTCTTTTTTTCTTATACATATAACTTATAAGAAACTATCACTTACTAAATTTTGATGTAGTGTCAAAAACAAATGGTCAGGCATGGTAGTGCATGCCTGTAATTCCAGTGACTCAGGAGGCTGAGGGAGGAGGATTGCAAATTCAAGGCCCGCCTAGCAACTTAGCAAGGACCTGTCTCAAAAAAAAAAAAAAAAAAAAAAAAAAAAAAGAAAAAAGGCTGGGGAGGTGGCTCAGTGGTTAAGTGCTCCTGGGTTCAATCCTTGGAACCAAAAAAAAAAAAAATCCATAATTATCACAAAAACTTTCTTAGCTCAATATAGGCCTATGCATGGCCATACTTTTCATCTGCTTCAACCAAAACAACACACTGCAACAAAATGAATAAGGAAATGAATACAGAAGCCTATGTGAGAAGCCAGCTACCTTCTAATAAATCAACTTCAAAGATATGTGCAAAAATGTTAAGCAGTACCACCCTTCTTATTTGGGGGGTGCTCCTCTCTCATAAGAAATAGGTTTCTAGGGGAACCGGAACTTACTACCTTAAATAAATTAATACATAGAATTTTCTTGGTTTTAATTTCTAAGACAGGAAATATGGACAGAAATAGTTCACATAAACAGAAAAGTCTTTTGTATCTTAAATAATTCTTAAGATGTTTGAGAACTACTGCTAAGATCTTCACTCCTTCCAATATGTGTAACTGATGAAGGAAATCAAGAGTAGACTCTCCCCCCACCCCTGACGAACAGCTTTCCAGCTAACTGAACAAGTGGGGGTCAGGTGACTACCCAGCTGTCAGCATCGCCGGAGGACAATGCAGGGTGGCAACTTACAGAGAGGACATTGGATACACACCTTGAAGACAGTCCACAGGTCACAGGACTGGGGATCACAGGTTGTAACCTTTTCAAAACAGGCAAACACCTGGAAAACGGGAAGTGGCATGCCAACCCTCCCCTGGTCACAGTTAATTACAACCCTTAAGGGAACTGCTGCTTCAAGACCAGGTCACACCCACCCCTGTGACTGGGTCTTCATTTCCCTCACAAAGAAAATTGGCTGGGGACTAAATAAAGTAAGGGGGTATGAGAGATTAGGACAAGAACATGGGGTCCAAAATCCTTAACAATCCCCGCCCCTGCTCTGTAAAAGCCACATGGCCCCCATTCGGAAGTCTGCACTCTGGCTCTCCTAAGCTCCTGCCTGCCACCCAGTGTGATGCACCTGAACTCCTTCCTGTGGGATCACAAGAACTGGTGACTGCAGATTCTTGTGGTCTCTTTGGCTCTGCATGTCATCTGCAAGGTCATATGGCCTTATTGCCACACACTTCACCAAGGCAGTGTCCCTACCTTCTAATTCCTGGGGCAGCACTGCGGGAAACAGTGTGGCCTTTATTTAGTCAGAGAATTTGCGCTCATGGCCCCGATTCCTCCACTTCTTAGGCAACTGCTTTTTGGGAAATTGATGCACTCATTTATAAAACTGGATGTGACAATTAAAACCTGCTTTTACACTGGAGTTACCACAAAGGTCAAAGGAGAAGATATGAGTAACAAGGAAAGCATCCCCTTGTTGGGCACATCCCAGAGGACAGGGATCGTGCTCAGTGATTTACTTCCCTGGCCTCAGTAGAGAGAAACAGTTGTCAGCTTTTTCACAGACAGGACTCACTGCCTTACAGAAGCAAAGGGATTTGTGGAAGGCTACTGGGCTGGTAGCGGGGAACTTGGATTCCAGGTCTGATGGCGACCAAACCTGATTCCTCCCTCCACCTGCACTTCACAGGCTCTTGGAGCCTGTATTACATGAGGGAGAGTAACTTTTCACAAGAAGCATTTTCTGTAACTTGGAGGCAAGTGGGAGTAAGAAATGTTAAAGACTTCATGGGTTAACTCTGGGATGAGCTCACAGAGGATGCAGGACAACTGCAACGCTCTCTGTAGTCTTCAGGGGTCAGCTAAAACTTAGAAACTTGTTACCTAAAAACAGCCTCAGCCCTACGTAATGTTAACAATCACATCCTCATTGTTTTTTTGAGTTTCCAACAACACCCCTCTTGCTCATAATGCCTTCCACAATCAAAGTTTAGAAAAAGGAAAACATTTAAAAATCAACCAAAAAACCCATCTGAATGGTGGCTGAGATAGTCAGCAATGCTTAGTAGCCGGCCTTTGTCCAAATCACCCTTGCAGAAACTCCTGGACAGGATGCACTAGGCAAAACCAACTGCCTGCAATTAACACAGACAACAAAAGGCTTTCCCCACCCAGCATTAGTCAAAAGCAGAAAGTCAGTATAAGACCTAGCCTCAAGCCTGTTTTCCTTTTCCTTTATTCCATAAAACAAATAATGTTTTAAAATACCCTTTATGAGCAATATCTTAATTAGAAAATGAGGCTTCAGTATTTAGCACAGATCTCAGAACAAGAGACCCTGATGTTTGCCAACTGACTGGAAGACGTTGTTTTCCATGCACTTTCCTTCAACTTCCTGTTTCCACTGGATCACTTCCTGTTTCCAGCCTTCACTAATCTAAGGAAACTGGGCATCCAGGACACCTCTGAGAAGCCC
This sequence comes from Aplodontia rufa, assembly GCA_004027875.1. Classification (NCBI taxonomy): domain Eukaryota; kingdom Metazoa; phylum Chordata; class Mammalia; order Rodentia; family Aplodontiidae; genus Aplodontia; species Aplodontia rufa. The sequence continues at coordinate 33,253 of PVKS010008221.1, forward strand.
TGGTTCCCATGGGGTGCACCTCCTGCTCCTCAGTTGGGCCTGGAGTTGCTGCAGGCAGACCCAGAAACCCCCTGCAGGTCCCCTCTGAACCCACTGCTCAGGGTGTGCCCCATCTATCCATGTAGTTCGCACTTCCCTGGTAAAGCTCAGCAAGGGAAGCAGCAAGACCTGGATGCCACCAGGGTATCAACTCCTGCGACTGCCTCAGTAACCAAGCTAGAGTGCAGGTCCATTCACCTGCTCCATCATCAGGAACACCACCACTTTCAAAGGGAAAATGCTTGTATTTTATTATTTACTTTTTATTTTTTGTGGAACTGGGGATTGATCCCAGGGACACTTTACCACTGAGCTATATCCCCAGCACTTTTTATTTTAAAGAATCAATTTTTATTTAGTTTTTCACAGGGCCTTTATTACTCCAAGACTTCATTGTGTACGTGGTGCTGGGGTTTGAACTTGCATCCTCGTGCATGTCAGGCAAGCACCTTAACTGCTGAGCCACCCCTCCAGCTCCCCTTTTTATTTTTTGAGAGAGAGTAGTGCTAAGTTGCCCAGGTTGGCCTAGAAACTGGTCTTCCTGCCTCAGCCTGAGCACATTTTTATCTTCTTTACAAAATCAATTAGGTCTTCCACCATTTAAGGTTTTCCTTTGACTTCTATTCTGCAAAGGGGAGTGGAAGTGGAAACAGGCCTGTAGCTGGGGGTGTATGTAGTCCAGTGGAATAGTTGGATCAGTGCTTCTAGCTAGGGAGACAGGACAACCAGAGGGCATAAGGTGACAGAGGCAGAGGCAGCACTGACAGTGAGGTTCAGAGCACAGTCAGAGACAGAACGCTGGGTTCACATCTCCTTGCTAGGAGTGTGGACAGAGTATACAATCTCAGTGTGCCTCGTGTCCTCACTGGGACTGAAGGGATAATCAACACTGGACTTCCGGAATGTGCAGACGATCCACCTAAGGCTCCCACCACACCGCCAGGTTCAAAGGTATTCAATAAAAACCCACTGTTTATACATGGAGATAAGCAAATGCTGACAAGGAATGCTTGACTAGCTTGGATACACACACACACGAGAAGCTTGACTAGCTTGGGTACACACACACACACACACACGAGAAGCTTGACTAGCTTGGGTACACACACACACACACACACACACGAAGCAATCTGCACTGGAGCTAGCACACAACGGCCTGGTGCAGAACCTTGGAGATGCTGACTCTTGACTTAGGCCAAATGCATCTGATCTCTTGGAAATGAAAGGAGCAAGATATCCAGGTGAGATGCCTCTTCCAGGAACACAGAACTTCCTCCCCGAGTCCTCCACTGTTATCATCAAGATAAACTGTCCATTTGGCTTTACCTCCTTTTTTCTTACCACACCGCCTTTTGGGGAACATGGCCAGCAAAAAGGCAGGTAATATCCAGAAAGAAGAAGACAGGAAAGGGCCCCTTCTGAATAAAAGGAATTCAGCCAATTTAGGATTTGCAGCAATATTGCAGACTTGTTAAAGATATAAAAATATCAGTATCTATGCTCAAAATTGTCCTTCTCAAGTTTTGAACCAAAACATTTTTACATTCAACATTTTCTTTCCAGATTAGATGATTTACTATGTAAGACTAGTTCGACAGTATAAGCCACCAATTAGAATTAAATTGTCAAGAAGACAGACACATCTATGTTGTACAAGCAAAAAAAAAAAAAGAATATTCTGACTGGTGGAATATGTAGGGTAACAGATTAGAACAGCAGCTATCGTTTTTCAAACAGGCTGTCTTCATCTGTAAATTACCTGTTTCTAGCAGGTGGGTTTATGACATGATCATCACTGAAGGCCACAGAAGCCTACGTGGGGTGTGAGTAACTGACCCAGAGTTGGGACATCTTGAGCTCAAGAGCTGGATCCCTAACAGAGGCCAAAGTGGAGACGAGGCCATGCTGGAGGCCAGGCAGGGGAGGCGGTGGAACAGCTGCTCTTCTGGAGGAAAAGTGCAATGGAAACCCTTTTCCTTGGACATCTGTGATCTTAACGTACCCTTAGCTCTTGAGACTCAGAAGAAAAGAGACTTGATTGGAGTAATTCACGAGGGAGCGTGATAGCTCTCCGAGGAGCATCTTTTCAAGAAAACAGTGGGGTCAATCCACCTGGAGAGTCCACGTGCTGCAGACCACAAGCCTTTCTACACGTAAATGCAGCGCGTGGCCGCAGACACTACTGCCGCCCCCCCCCCCCATCTCTGTGTCCACCTCCTCTGGTCAATGTCTCTACTGTCCCTGATTTTTAGGTATTCTTCCCATCGTCAAATTCTGAAAGCACAGGTTTCCTAAATCTCAGGAACTTTTCTTGAAGGGGAGGAGGTATTAAGGATGTGGGGAGTTGAGGGAAGTTCATTATTTATAAATCAGCAACTAAAAAACATGACCATCTTATCGCAAGCAAGGTACAATACTGGGCACGTGTATTTCCAATGTATATTAATCTCAGAGAGCACTGCACTCTTAACCAGTCAGAAAGCAGAAGCTGCTGAAGATCATCTTAGAAGTCCGCAGTAGACTAGGGAGGTCAACTCAGTTTAAGCCATTTCCCTAGCTGCTTCAAAACCTAGCAACGTTTTCACAATGGGATTAAAAAAATGACTTCCATTCCTAAGAGTATAGTTTTTAATTCTTTTCTGTTGTCAGTTTTACTTTGAGATCAAAATCAAAAAGAAAACTACAGACCAACAGCTATTATGAATACAGAGGAAAAATCATGAAGAAAATACTAGCAAACTGAATCCAGTATCAGGTAAAAAGTACCACACACTATCACCAGGTGTGATTTACATCAGCAATTTCACTACAGTAATGAAAAGCAGGCTAATCCACTGGATGTTCATTATCATATACTTTCAGTATGTGCTTGCTAACTTTGAATTTTTACTCTGTTTTCACTCCCAAGACCAAGGGTTAGGGATAAGAGGAGGGAACTCTTTACATGAGCATACGCTTTGGTCAGGCTGTAATGTTTTTTTAAGCACAATGGAAATGACTTACCAGATTCTTCAGCAGGGTGGACAGTTCCTTGGTAAGAGTAGAAAACTTGACAAAAGCAGTGCCAAGATCGGGGTTGTCTCGACTTAAAAAATTACTCCCAAACTTATCAAGGACTTGTGCATAGTTTTCTTCATTTTGTACATGGTCTAAAAAATAAGAAAAGGAGTCTGAGTTATCATTTGCCACACTGAAGAATGATTATTATTATTTTTTAAAGAGAGAAGCACAGTAAGAATCAATTTTTATTGAGTTTTTCACATGGCCTTCATTGCTCTGACACTTAGCTGTCTGTGTACGTGGGTGCTAAGGTTCAGACCCTTGTACTAGCGCATGCTAGGCAAGCGCCATAACCACCAGGACACCGCTCTAGCCTCCTGAAAAGTTATTTTGAATGCTGATCCCTTCAAACTCTCAAAGGGAAGCAGAGAAGTGGTATGGTTATTTACTGGACATGTCCAGAAGGTTGCTGGCAGGACACTGAATGTTCTTGCTCACTCTCCTAAAGGGAACCAATCCTTTTCTACATAGCATTTAGTTCATTCATATCCCAATTAATCCACTGACGCCCGCATAGGTTCCAGGGTCACGTAAGTCTCATCACATGTTTAAGTGATTAAGAAACTATTTAGAAAATTTCTAGAAAACCAATCTACAAATGCAAAAGAAAAATGTACTTGCTGTGGCCTGTTTCTCTCCCTGCAACACATCTCAGTTCTCTTTAATCTTGTCTAAGCCCCAGAGGTGTGAGCAGCGGCACAAGGCTTTTCACGTCCCTTCTCCCAGGGGAATGTGCAGGCCTGGGCCAGATGCACCCATGCTTGAAGTCTGCTGTCATCACCCTGAGCTTGCTATAATTATGCTTGCTCATTTTTAACTTCCACGCTCACTACTCTAGCTGGCACATAAGCAGCATGAATCTCATGCTTACGGATCCCTGAGCTCTGGCTTTCCTATCTATAAAATGAGGCTAATAGCTACCTCACAGGACTGTGGCGCTGAGTAGACGAGGTGCATGAACACTTCCCAACTAGAATGAACGCCCCACAAACGACAACTCCTACCTCACCCAATTCTTCCGCACGTGGCTTCCAGGGCATCACACCCTTTTGCCTGTGCTCACCTTATGGCACCTCCTTCTCTCCACTGCCTTTGCTGGTCCTTTATCTGTCTGACCTTGCCATGCTGGAAAGCTCCCAATCTGTCTTTAGGGCTTTATTCTTCTGTTTATGCCCACCCCTTTTGAGATCTGAGTCTTAAGGCTTTAAATATTCTCTATTAACTGACCAACTACCAAAATGATATTCCCAGCCTAAAATACAGACTTATATATTCAACTATCTATTCACTCTGTCCACCTGGATTTTCAATAACTGTGTTCAACGTTAACAGGTCTAAAACAATCACTTGATTTTCCCCACCTCTTTTTCAAAGGTCCCTTTATCAGTCAGTTGATGACAAATAACTGACTTATTTTTTTTAAAGAGGGACGATGAGAAAGAGAAAATCAATTTTATTTAGTTTTTCACATGGGTTTCATTGCTGAGACTTCGTCGTGCACATGGTGCAGGGGTCTGAACTCATGTATTCGCGCATGTCAGGTAAACACCATAACCACTGAGCTCCAGCCCCTGATTTAAATTCTTAAATGCATAATTACCCAATCCATCAAGTTATAGTTGATTTTTCTCTTTCTCACATTCAAGATGAAACCCATGGGCACACCCTGCTGCCTCGACCTTGAAGGTACACTGTCAATCTGACAGCTTCTCAGTCCCATGCTAAGAGCCTTCTTCTGCAATGCCAACTCTCGCCTTTGGTCTCCCGGTTGCTGCTCTTGCTGTTATCAACACAGCACCCAGTGTGAAGTTGTGCAGCAGAGGCTGAAGGTGAGACTGTGTGGGTGAGTGTGCAGCAGACTTTTAATTCTGGTGGCAGACATCACCACTCATCGCAGATATCCAGGTTCCCGATTCTTGTAGGCTTGTGGAAAAGGAAGGAGTACTGCATTTTCCCACACCCTCCAAGTAAAGGCATGGAAGATGGCTTGGGCTGCAACGTGAGTGGAGGAATCATGCTACCTTTACACAGAAGCACTTCAGAAGCCCCATCTTCCATTCCATGCTCCCTTTCCTTCTGCTGTGGTGCAGAGAATCATGCATTTGCACTGAAGCCCATGTGGATGCATAGTACTTAATGAATAAATGAGCAAGTACGTGTCTGTCAATCAAAACACCACTTCCTCCTCTACAAAGCCTTCCTTTAGTAAGGAACAATCTTCCCTTTCCCACCATTCTCTGTTCTTCCGCTACAGCTCTTTCCACATCCTACCGTATTTGCATACACATACTCTTCTAAAAATTTTACTTTCAAATGCCCTCAGTAACTACTCAGGAGCAGTGGGCACTTATGACACAGAACATGAGTCTGGGTGGGAGGATAACTTGGGAAGGAAGTGTCAGAGTAGTCCAGTGAAATGAAACAAGCTTTCTGATCATCACATTAAAAATTCAGGATGCCTGCAGTGGTTGCCAGTATTTCTGGCTGAGATTAAAAAAAAAAAAAAAAAAAAAAGTCCAGTCCCGATTGCTGCAAGTTTATGCAGGGAAGTGGCTCGGAAAAACACAAGCGGAAAGACCCACAGGTTCAACAAACAGCACACACCTATCTGACCTCCTGCCATCTACTGTGGCCATTACCAATACCTTCCTTCTGCGCGGAGGCCCTACTTGCCATGGAGCAGTTCACCTCACCCAACACTCTTCTCTCTGCTTTAGGCGGCCAGCGAAAAAATAAGTGCATTCAAACTACGTCTAACAGAAGCTCTCAGTGGTCGTCAGTTCACAGGCTTTTTGTTTGCTTAAATTATAAAGTATTCCAAATGGAGTACATCCGAATGTTTGGATTACCTCAATACCTACGAAGAAGCTTAAAAAGTAAAACATCACAGGATGCTTCCCCAGGCACCCACCCTGCCCCTACCCCTCGCCATTCCCCACCCCTGCCACGGAAACCATCCTGAACTGGAATGTCATGCTGAGGTCAGGAAGAATGGCAAGCAGCACCCTCTACCAGCAACCACCCCTCTCTACCAGCAACCACAGACCCCTTTAAAACTCGGAGGGACTCACCTAGCGGGAGATAGGCCATGGAAAAGGAGCGGGCATGCCCCGAGGCTTTCCTGACCCAAATGCTCTATGTAATATCCTACTGCACCCTCTCCAGGACTCCGGAAGGAAGGATTATGCTTAGTAAGTAGATGAAACATGAAATGTGATGAGAGGGGCTGAAGGAGATACCGGATGGGTAAGTACAGGGTAGATCCTATAGGTTTTGTGTCTTCTACAACTGAATAACCAGATAACTAACACACCCACACCCACACACAAAGTATCTGTGTATAAACAGTAATATGTTACATATACATAATTTTCTCATGTATGTACACATTTTAAGATAACAGTAGTCTAGAAAATTATATCTTGGGAGTAGTAGTAACAATCCTATAAGGGTGGAGATGATGGAAATTAAATGTAAAGTGCTTAAAATAGTGCCTGTCATGTGGCACAGACCCCAAAATATCAGCCATTATTACCTGTGACTGATTACATCATCAAGGCATGTGCAGCAATAAATAGCACAGGTATGCATGTTTCACGTTTTAAGGTGTTTTTTTGTAATACACTGCATTATAAATCTAACAGTGACAATTTATTAAAAATTACTCACATGCATACACACACATCTTTGTACAAAAGTAAGACTCTATCACGCAGATTTAACAGGCATGCAGAGTGAGAGGTGAGGACACTTGATTGTGGTGGAGGAGACAAAGGAGGAGTGGAGTGCAGGGTACTGAGCCATCTGAACGGTCTGCCAGCTCAGGGGTCCTGGGAAGGAGGGAAGCAAGAGACTTCAGGGGGCTACATAGGACAGGTGTGGGTGTAACTGCAGAGAGGGACTAATGACACGGAAAGTGGACTGATCTTCCATGAGACCTAAGACAGCAGAGAAAGCTGTTTTAAGGTCTTTACTAGGAAACTTTCAGGAGTGTGGCACAGAATGGGACAGGTAGTTAGGTGAGGGGACAGACTGGATAAAGAAGAGGGAAACACAGAAAATGGATCCATCTCCCAGTATCTGTGAGAGGTTTCTGGCATTCATGATACTGTAATGGAATAAAAGATAGTTCAAATATTGAGGTAGCTCCTTTCAGTTCAAAAAAATAAGAGTTTCACCAACTGAATTAGAAAGTATCACTTTGCCAGGATTTCAGCTGCCAGCACCTCTGTGGGGAGATGACCAATGCTGACTAACCACCTGCTGTGCTCTGTGTGGTGAGAGGTCTTCAGGAACATTCCAGCAGCTAACCTCTACGCCAGCACCAGAACTCAGCAGGGATAGCCTAGCCAAGTCAGAACAGTGGTAACAACTGGTTTCTTGGCTGTTCAGTAGCTGCTAGTCATGCACTGGAACTTGTTATAGTTTGGATACTAGGTATTCCTGCAAAGCTCTGTGAGACCTTGCAAGGAGGCTTAGTGGTAAAATGAGTGGGTTGAAAGTTTTAACTCAGTGAATTAATCCCTGGACAGGAATTAGCTGGGCGGTAACTGAAGGCAGGTGAGTGCGGCTGGAGGAGGTGGGCCACGGGTGTGTGCGGTATCTGGTGAGTGGTGGAGGTTCTCTAATTCCTCATCATGTCAGCCACTTTCCTCCACCACACTCTTCCTCCATGATGTTCTGCCTCATCTTGAGCCCAAAGGAATGAAGCTGGCTACCTACATACTGAGACCTCAAACTGTGAGCCCCCAAAGAAACTTCTCACCTAAAATTGTTTTTTTTGTTTGTTTTTTTGTTTTTTTTAAAGAAAGAGGGGACAGGGACAGAGAGAAAGAAGGAAGCAATCTTTAGTTTTTCATGTGACTTTCATTCCTCAGACACTTCGTTGTGTACGTGGTGCTGAGGTTTGAACTTGCGTCCTCGTGCTTGCCAGGCAAGCGCCGTAACCGCTAAGCCACCGCTCCAGCCCCCTAAAATTGTTCTTATTGGGTCACTCAGACATAGCAGAAAAAGCAAAACAAAAGCCTAAAAAAACAATAACAACAACAACAACAAAAAAAAAACCCAAAAAACCAAAACCAAACAAAAACCGAGGACAGCAGTTTGCATACCCGACTTCATTCTAACAAGTCTGTGGACGGAGACACCACCCTCATCCACATCATGGAGAGGACGCCCAAGTCATGCAACTCACAAGTGAATTTAAATCTAAGCCCTCTGATCTCAGAGTCGGCACTTTTCTCCAGATAGGGATCAGAACATGCCACCCCTTAATATGCCACTTGGTCTTGAGAAATGTTCTGCCCTGAAGGCAATTAACAAACAGCCGATGAGCAGGAACTGGGCCATCCTGTGTGCCCCAAGGCCGAGCAGTCATTCTTCTTTGTGAAGGTGTCCCCTGCACCCCTCACATTAGGAGGAGGAAAAGTCCTGTCATGGCCCACAGAACGTGGTACCAAGCAGAGTCTGCATAAACAAAAATGACTACAACAGTCCCCCACCTCCCACTTGCTTCCCCACATATTTTCCTTCCTACAATTCGCTGCCCCAGAAGCCCAAGCCTCCTTTCCCAGTTTCCTGATAATTCTCCACAGTCCACGGCCCTTTATTAAAACGACACATAAGCTCCCAGGCTTACTGCTATGGCGAGGGGTGGTCTCACTTCTGTGAGACTCCCACAGACACACTAAATAAACCTGTTCTCCTATCTTCTGGTTTAATCTGCAGGCCCCCCTCACTGATATAAGAGGTTAAAGGAAAAGTATTTCCCCTCCCTCAGATTCCCTAGTAGAAAGTGGGACACACCTAGTTTCAAATTCCTGTTCTATCACTTACTGTCTTTGTGTGGTATCTTGGCCAAGGAACTTTATCTTTCTAAGCCTCACCTTCCCATCTGCAAAACAGAAATGACATTTACCTCACAGAAGGACCAAGAAGATTAAGTAAGATACCACATGCCAAGTACCCATACACAATAAGCTCAATAAATATTCACAGTACAGTGAACAAGGGCGACAGTGTCAGCTGCCCATTCTTGGCCTCTGCAGCACATTCAGCCTTTTACCCTCTGGCCAGGAGGCACAGGTTGCAGACAACACTGTGAAATCAGTAAAACTCAAGAATTCATATCCCTAGAGGTTGGCAAGTACCTTAGGAATACATTAAAACACAATGCTATTTAAGAATACCTGTACATTCATCCAGTGAGGACTTTGTCAAAAATTTCCAAACTCCAGCAAATTTTAAGCAGGCCTCTCTCTGAGGATCGTTTGCCTAAGTGTCACCTGTTGTCAGATTTTTACCAAACTGGGCAATTTTCCTAAAACATCCTAACTGGATGGCCCACCCAAGCTTTGATTCTCACGTCTCCCATTTCTGAAGCACTGAATGAGTAGTGGCCCCATCATGCAAGCAATGCTTCCAAGGGAGTTGCTGCATCGATGAGTGACACTCGGGTGAAGTGTCTAGAACCCGGCTTCACCTGACTTCCACTGGCAAACACGAAGACTCTCATGGATACAAGACACTGTGCCACAGCAGCTCCTCAGAATCCACCGTGAAAGGCTAAAAGCATGCTCCAGGAACAAGCGTGGAGAGGATGGCCTTGCTGCACGACATCGACCAACAGTTACGATAATGATGAGGTGCAATGACTTCTTTGTGTGCCAGGACATGGGCTTAGTTCTTTCCCTTCACTATCTTGTCAATGCTTCCAGTGACATTTTATAAAGCTGAAATGGTTTAGAGGCTAGGCAGGTTGCCCAAGGCCATACAGCTAAGAAGCAGTGGTGATGGGCACTGATTCCTGAGCCTGTGCTCTTAACCTGTGTGCCTGGTTAAGTTTCGGGACCACCGGAAGACTTCTTATTTGAGCCAGATACTGAGTGATTGAGGGTCCTGAAAATCTAGGCCTTAGCTCCAGCCTCTACTATGTGACTCTGGCTAAGGGACTGAACCCTTGGGGACCTTGATTTCCTATAAAACAAGCTTAATAATACAGGCCCTGCTCGCTAACTTCCAAGAGGAAAAAGAATCACAATGAATATGAAAGCTATTTTGGAAAAAAAAAAAAAAAGCCACAATAAAACTTCACGGGCTGATCTCTATCTGGTGACCAGAAGTCCACCTCCAAGCACAGCAGAGGTCTAAAGAGGCATCCCGGTGGAGCAGCCCAGAGGACAGGTCTGAGGGCACAGGCTCCTAGGTCTAATCCCTACACTGGTTCTAAACCGCCACAGGTGGCCTTGGAAAGGTACTTAACCTTTCTGGGCCTCAATTTCATAAATGAAATGAGGTAATGATGATAAAATGAATGCTAAACCTCTAAAAATACCTCTATATTTATTAGACTGCACCGTAGTCTAAAATGCTAATGGACATCAGATACAAATTTAAATATGGTATTTTGGGGAGAACTCTAGAATATATAAGATAATTATAGATCAAATCCCAGTCTTACATTTACCAGCTGAGGATCTAGGGCAATTTATCTGATTCTGCTTCAGAAACTAACAATACTTGACAGGATTATTATGGGATGGATGAGCAAAGCCTACAATATGCTTTATCAGTCTCTGGCATACAGCAGCAGTGTTTATGAAACACTAATATTGTCCCTCCCTCCTTGGGTGGTTTCACTTCCTAAGCTTGCTTCTCTTTCCTGGGAGCCTGGCTGTTTTCCCAGGACCTGGACTCAAGTTCTCCTGTGGGTCAGGAGTCCAGTGCAACATATTTTCATCATCTTACCTTCATGAGCACAGCCTGGCTACACTGGCTCTCACAATGCAGTCCTACAGCCAGGCCACAGTTCTCGTCTGTAACCTCCACCAGAGTTCCAGGCCTTCCTCTTTCAAGGTCGGATCTAAGTGTAGTCTTTCTTCTCTCCTTAGCCTCTCGCCATGCTGGCGTTCTCAGCTCCACCTAATTTGCAATACAGCCCATTCCCGGGCGCTGGGCCTGGCACACAATGAGCACTCCATCAGATGCCAGCTGCAGGTAGTAAACTCTCCTGGCACAAGCCATTCTCCTTCCCTCAAGAAACATGTAGCACTGGCCACATGACAGGCACTGTGAGCTATCCCAGTCATAAAGCCATGTGGCATGTGTCAAATTATAGTGCTGGCACACAGGGAAAAATGATACATTTTCTTATGCCATCCTATACACTATCTGTAGTACTAACCACATTTTTAAAAATTTGCTTTTAAAATGACAAAAAAATAATTCATACACGATTACAGAGATATATAGATAAAAACTGTCATTTCTTTTTCCCTTTTCTGATTCCACCCCTTTAAAACAGACCAAGTTAGTAATTTGGAATATGTCTCAGCAAAACTTTGTCTATGATTAAAACATACACACACACAAATATAGGAGTTCTCATTCCATTACTCTCACTTGTTAAAAAACCAAATGAGGATTGAATATATGATTCTATGGCTTGTTTTTCCCCCCTACTGAATAACAATCACAAATTTCAATACAAATAAATCCAATTAATTATTTTAACTGTGATTATGTTCCACAGTAAGCTCTACCACAATTTATGTAACAAAGCCCCTAGTGAGAGACTTTCAGGTTGTTTACAGCTTTTCCTACCAAAAGAAAGTAGCAATAACCATTCTTATATACACTCTTACATGCTGCTACTTTACTTCTGAAAATATATCCACAAGAGCAGCACTGTTGGGGAATAATTCATTATTTCCCAAACAGCAGTGCAAATAAGGACATAGAATGTTATTGTATTCTTCAATGAAGAAAACAAAGTCACTTTTTGTATTCTACTGTGCATCAAAATTTCCTTTTCTATTTACATATATAACCTAACTTTCCACTGCTTGTCTTTTTCTGATCAATTTACAAGACTGTTGTGTAAAAGAGAGCAATGTTTTGTAACATGTATTGGTAACTGTGCTATTTCAAGGTGTATATTTTGCTTTTTGTCCAGAATTCCTGGCTCAAAACCCCCTCTTCAATGAGGATCATAAAAATTAGAATTTCTCTTCCTTGGGGCAGGTCAAGGAAACTTGAATCTTTCCCCGTCTTTCATAAAGAACTCTGATCTAGCCTTGAGACAATAATCTCCTCACTCCAGAGGGGTCCAAAGGACTCTGAATAGACAGGACAGGGTTTCCCTGCCTGGTCTGTCAGCAGCAGGTCCCGCCCCTTTCATCCTGTCACATCTTAACAGAGTTGTCCATGCTTCAATCACACCTAAGCAAGGAACCCTAGAAGGAGAGGATCTGGAGAGCATCTGGGGTGCTGAAAACATGGATGTTCCCGGAAGGTGCACAATGGGAGAGGAAATGGAAGCTCCATGCCCTTCCCCCACATCTCAACCTCCATACCTTTCCCTGTAACACTTTGCAGCATCCTTTATGACAAATTGGTAAATATGTTTGAGTTATGTGAACTGCTCGAGCAAATTCATCACATCCAAGGAAGAGCTATAGGCAAGTTGCAGCTGGCAAGTCAGAGGCACAGGTGAAAACAAGCTGGGGCTTGTGATGAAAGAGGGTATTCCTGGGGGATGAGCCCTCACCCTGTGGGACCTGACCTACCCCAGGTAGACTGGGTCAGGACTGCACCGGATTAAGACAGCACTCAGCTGGTGTCTGCTGCAGAACTGCTGCTTGCTTGCTGCTGGTGAGGAAGTACTGGGGGTTAAACCCAGGAGCACTCGACTACTAAGCTTCATTTTCAGTCCTTTTATTTATTATTTATTTTTAGACAGGATTATCGCTAAGTTGCTGATGCTCACCTCCAACTTGTGATCCTCCTGCCAGCCTCCTGAGTTGCTGGGATTACAGGAGTGCACCACCACACTGGGCTCCCAAACCTTCTGAAGTCACAGAAGTACGTGTTCTGAGTATACAATAGGAGAAACTGAGTTGGAGCTGGTTTTCCCTTCTGTAACATCAAAGATTTTCTCTCCTTTGCCTTTCAACTTATTTACGGTTTGATTTGCCATACAAAAATTGTGAAATTTCATCTAGCTAATTATATCATTACCACAAATTAAAAAAAAAAAAACTTTTGCCTTATGTTCAAAGCCTTTTAAATTTTACTATTTTTTTAAAAGTTTAACTAACCTTAAATTCAAAACAACGGATTTGTTTCCAAGACAGGTTCTAAAGTTATTTATTTTGCTGCTGGAGATCAAACTCAAAGGCCTCTTGCATCCTAGTCAAGCCACTGCACTACATCTCTAGCCCTATAACACATTTAAAGCATGTTCTTAAACTATGTAACAGCTTTCTTTTCAATATTTAAATAGTTAATCCATCTGCAACAGATTCATGTGACATGAGAAATATTCTAACTTTATTCTCTTCTACATAAATATATATTGCTATTTAACATTGTTTATAAATGTCACCCATTTAGTATTTGATTTAAAAAATGAACACATGAGAAAATCTGAGTGGAGCAGGTTAGGTTTCACAAGTTGAACAAATGCTTGTCTAACAAGCAGACCTGGGCTAAGAACATTCTAGGCAAGAGGCAGCAGCAAAGCATACATGCACCACCACGTACCCAGGAGTAAAGAAGCTCAAGTTTGCTCAAGGGGCAGAAATACAAACAAACTGACTTGAAATCTGGCATCTCGAGCTCACCATCTATGACCTGGAACTAGGCAGGCTAAGGTATTAAAAGTGCCATCCTCCATTCTTTCTGACCTAGAACTGGGGGTCAGATACATTTTGCCGTAATAATCCACAAAACCAGCACCATTCCTCCCAGGACCCTAAAAAGACTTTGTTCCAGTTCTACGTAGTCCCTTGCTAATAACCGTAAACATGTAATTGTGGAGTGAGGGTGGATTTATGTACTTGGATACATCACTGACTAGTGTGAACACATCAGTTATTTCACCATGCGCAACTCACCTCCCTGAGCCTGTTTCCTCATCTGTTCCCACCGCTGCTCACTGCACAGGTCTCCTGGGTGAAGATTAAAGGCAAAGTCCTTGAAGGCAGAGAGCTCTGTGTGCCTTTTTAAAAAACAGCCTCTCCTCGTGTCATTCCAGATGATTCATTCCTTTAATTTCTCAAGGCCATTCTAAAATTGGGTTTGTTCTTTTACACTTCTAGCCAAGGCTCAGCAAGAATCTGCCCCAGACCATGTTATCTAGAAGCTCAGCATGCACACATGACTGCAGCCCTGTCAAATCCATTAACTAACAGCTCCAAGGAGACCTGCGGAGTCCCACAGGGCTATCACTCAGCTTTCACACAGCACCTGGACATCGCTTCCCTCAAGCCGTGGCGGAAATGTGCTCTTGGGCTTCATCACTCAGGCCTCCCAGCTGCCAGGAAGAACACGCACCACGCTGTGTTGCTGGTGGCTATGCAGGTAATAGCAATGTTTGAGATCTGGCCCCAAGAAAAATCAGCAAGGAGACAACCGATTCCCCCCTGCTGCAGCCTCAGTGGCACAACTACCTGATGCAGGCAAGCCTCTACGTAGATGGGTAGCTCAGAAAACGTGGCCCCACGTCTTACTGGAAGTACATGGACTTTCATCACGCACCTACACCGTGACACAACAGTAATTTAGGTTTTCATCGCGCACCTATACCGTGACACAACAGTAATTTAGGTTATAGCTTTGTAGCCTTAGATATGTCCTTAGATCTTGTACAGAAGACTTAGAGATAAAATAAAACCTCACTGGGGTCTGGTCTTGGTAAATGTGGTGGCTTAGGACAGGACCTAGCCTGAGTACACATTTGCTAGACCAGAGCTCCCCAAACGGCTTTTGATCATCCATTCCTGTCAAACATTTTAAAGCATGTATTTCCATGCAGCGCTGGCCTGTTACGTGCGAGGACATGGGTTTGAACCCCAGCACCACGAACACGAAGTGTTGGAGCAAAGAAAGCCACATGAAAAACTAAATAAAATTGATTCTTTCTTTAAAAAAAAAAAAATCAAAGTATTGAGGACCACAAAATGTTTAAAATCACAGAGGAAACATTAGCTGAATCTCAAGTCCACGTCTCCTGCCCTCTCTGGGTGTGCAGCCTGGTGAGTCTCAAGGAATGAAGAAGATCAGAAGCAGGCAGGTCTCTCTGGTTTCAGCTGCTGGGGAAATGCAGTATTTCTGAGGTGCTGTGAACTCCCCTTAGGACATCTACAGTGTATTTTAGAGGTTACAGAAGCATCTTCTCTCATCTCCTAGCTGCATTTTGTTCATGAGTAGGGTAGGGATCGACACCTGTTACAGCGATCCTCCCAGAGTAGAGATGGCATGCCAGCTTTCTACTGGGCACCTGACTGCTCACTCTGCAGGCTGCACAGAACACCCCGAAGGTGACCCTGGCACAGCTCTCTCCACTTGAGAGCTCCTGGGAAGGCACTGCCCTGAGCAGGGACAAGTAAGAGAAGGAGGGCTGCAGGATGCTCCACAACAGGCATGTCGTGACTCAGAGTACAACAAAACTGCTCAAAGAGATGTGGCTGATTACTATTTTCCTCTTTTAGTTCATCTGAATCTTCAATAGCAAACATGTAAAAAACACATAGTACTTTTGTCACATTTGAGGGGGGACCTAGAAAATGCCAGTGAGAAAAACCAGCCCCAGGTATTCCAGACATCATTACTCCCAACTCCCCACCATATACACACAACTCTCCATAAAGAAAAAGGGTCTGATCAACTGCCTGGGACACAGGAGATCTGAGAATGTCCTGTTGTCTGTTCATTTAGTGGCGAACTGGCTGAACAAAGTCACCCTCTGTCAATCCCCAAGTTGTACGGCACTGATTACCAGTGAAGAACACTTCAGAATCAATAACTCACTTGCTTCCATATCCAAACAGGCATCAAAATCAACAAGTGGTTATCTTTCAGGTCTCCCCTGTCCCAGAAACACACTGAGTCCCATGCAAACCACACGTAGAGTTCAACGCGTAGGACTCCTCCTCCAGGCCACGGACAGACTGCCCTTGGGGGCATCTCAGGTGAGGAGCTGGTGGATCTCCTCCAAAAGGGATGCTCCACTTGGCCAGCAAGACTGTGTGAAGGAGGCAGGATCTCAGCAAAACTCGGGAACAACCACGCTTAGGAATAAAACCCAAGACCTGGCATTCCCCTGCAGACTTTATGCAGGAAAATTAAGTCCAGCATCTTAACACAGGAAAGAAGAATATTAGTTCAATAAGACATAAGCCATCCAAGAGAGTGCTCAAAATGCAATGTGTCATGTGAGGCAAGGGACAGGTAGGACACCGAATCCTGCCTGTAACTGTCAAGGGGAGTCTACATAAGGCTGACAGCAGATCCTTAAGAGGAGACTACAGGTGGCCATTAATCTGAATCTTCAAGTAAACAAAGAGGATTAGTTGAAAGAACTGAAAACAAGGGATTCCACCATGAATGACAAACGGTAACATTTCTACCAACATAGGACCATGAAGGCTGAGAAGTGTGTTCCTATAGTTACCTTTAACCAAGTGGATTTTTTGTTCATCTTGAGGCTTTAAAAAATTTCAAACTACTGGTCATGGAATGAGTGCTCACAATTATTTAAAACAATTTCTCATGATGCATATTTCATTACATACACACATCATAAAAATTATTTTCAGGAAAAATGAGAGCACTTGTCTTATGATCAGAATAGAGGAAGTGCATACACACGGGCACACATGCATTCACATACATGCACACACATGCTTACACGCACGCATGCTTGCACACATGCTTACACACATACACAATTACACATACAAAATGCACACACATGCATATTTACACGCACATATGTACACATACTTGCACAAACATGCAAGCATACATATGCATGCACACACATACACACATTCACACATGCATGCACTCACATTCAAGGAACTCATTACTTCAGTGTGTTTTCAGCTCTTAAGGAGCAATAATGGACCCACAAGAATGCAAAGTGCCTTGAAGGCCCAAAGAAATCTGTTCTGACTTGGCTCAAAAATCACAACTGCAGTATTTCTCTCAAACGCCTTTAGTTTGTTTTGTTTTGTTTGTTTTTTAAGAGAGAGAGAGACAGAGAAAGAGAAACAACTTTATTTAGTTTTTCACATGGCCTTAGTTGCTCCAACACTTAGTTGTGTACGTGGTGCTGGGGTTTGAACCCAGGTCCTCGTGCTTGCAGGCAAGAGCCAAAACTGCTGAGCCATTGCTCCAGCCCCAAAAGTCTCTACTTCTGAGGGCCTACAACTTATTATTATTATTTTTTACTAATAAACTTATTTTAATTAAGATTTCTTAATTAAAATTCAGTTATCATCCACAATAGAATATAGCAAAAAGACAAAAGTCCTAAAACAACTGATCTTGTATGTCTTCTCACATTTTCTTATTTTCTTAATAAAATCCTACTTTCTCTTATCTATTCCTGTTAGTATTTCTCTCTCCACTGAAAACCACAGTATTAAAACTAACACTACATGGCATCATTGTAAAACACCGAGTTTAATTACCAACTCCAGGCACAATAGGTTTCACACTATCTTCAAATTTGGAAAAACGTTTGGAAAGTAACCAAAAGAAATTTGCTTACTTTCTACTCACTGATAAATTTAGTACTTTACTTTTTAAAAACTTTAAACTTAATTTTGCATTATGAGCTATTTCTTAAAATAATTAACAATGACAATGTTGGAAGAACAGCAAAGATTGATTTTACTTTAAAGCAGCTTCTCATAAAATTACTTATTACATAATCCTAACCGAAAGAAAACGGGTGGAAACAGAAGGCAATGAGAAAACCACGTGCTTTCTTTCCTGCAGTGAAAAAGCTATGAAACCGTTTGTGACAACGGAGCTGTGGTCAGACTGACATCACATGCTCATCAGAAGTTACTTACCACTGCCATTCTTTTTCACAAAAAGTAAAGGATTTAAGAGCCTTAACTTTCAGATTAACGTTATAGATTTCTAGAGGACACAATGTTACTAATAACCTAACATGCATTCCAAATATATCTTGGCATAAATTTTAAGGAAGCCACCGTACAATAATAAAATACACATTTTGGTTTGAGAGACACATGCTTTCATGTACTCTCTCTTTCTCTGTAACACAAAGATCTGGAATGGGCAGATCAGGAGGAGGGAGGAGAAGAGGGAAAGGCAAGGTCCTAGGGAATCAAACTGATCAAATTATGCTACCTGCAGTCACAAATAAGGCATGATGAATCCCACTACCGTGCATAATTATAACGCACTGATAAAAATAGATTTTATTTACAAAAAAAGAAAAAGACCTAAAATCAGGTTTAAACTGCATCTTTACTCCCAGAGAAAAATATTCGCACGTGTATGTTTAGGCATGGTTAAAGCTGTTAACTTATGTGGCAGAATAACAGAGAGTCTACACCCAGGCTTACTGTGAACCACATGCCTCTCAGTTCATAAACATACACGGCACTGAGAAGTGGTATACTCTTCTTTCTCAAAAGCATACCTGACTCATGATGCACATGCACCAAGGGCACAGGTCTTGTGAAGGACAAAGACTGAGATCAGATGCCAGGCAGGGACACAGCCGTCTGAGGGTTGAGTGGGGTTAGATTTGGTTGCAGGCCCCTTACCCACATGGTGGGCAGCCTGGTGCCAGCTTCGGAGGAGATCTCTTCTCCACAGGATGCTTGAGTATCCTCACAACATGGTGGTTGTCCTCCTCCAGGAAATGATCGGAATGGGGCTGGGGAGGACCGAGTGGAAGCTCTTTTATGAACCGCCTTGGAAACCACACGGCATCCATTCTGCTTACATTTCGTTCATTGAAAGGGAGTTACTAAGTCCGATGTGCATTCAAGGGGAAGGAGAATTAGGTTTCATCTTTGGAAAGAAAAAATGCCAAACAATTGCGAAATTTTAAAGCCTCCACAGTGTTCAACAAGCTGTTAGCTGTTTTAAACACACATTAGAAAAAAGAGCAGCGGGACCGACAAAGCGGGTTCGGGGGCAGTACGAAGATAAACTTTCTAAACCACCACGTTTCGGAGATTAAGAACATGACAACTTCAAAACTTAGGAACACCACAGGAAGGCTCCATGGCTTGGAGAATTCTCCTGGGGCCCAAGGAGTTTACTGAGCTTTATTTTTGAAAAAATATCCTGAAACCCAGCAGGGACAAGCGAGACACAAATTCCCAAAGCAAGTTTCAAAGTAAAGGGTTTGCAAAGATATGATAATCTGATTTTCAAAAATAATTTCTCTTATAATATTACACTATTTACTAATTACTACTGATAAAAGTCTATGTGTAAAAACGATACATTCTAAAGTAAGGCCTTTCACAATTTTCAACCATCCGTCAAATCACTTTGGGAAGTTGAGTTGTAGGTAATCTCCAATTACAAATATAAAAAAGTTTCTTGAATTTTTAAAGACCATCACATGGGTTCTCTGTCACTTAAGCACTGTGAGAAAACAAGAAAATTATAAAAACACACTGGGAAACAGATACCAGGGTTTAGCCTCTTGTGGCTTCTTTGGATGAGGCCAGAGCCCTTGGACTGGAACAACTTGGATTCCACTAAGTCTGTGTCATGGAAAGACAGGCAACACCGCTGTTTTACTCATCCAGCTATTTATTAAGAATTAAATGTCACAGTGCTGCCCACACAAGCTGACCAAAACCCTGCAGAAACCCATCAGGACCTGGCAGTATCTGAGTAGCTTGAAGGGACCTGAGTGCATCCCTACATTTCTAAGATGTGGGTGTGATTAATATTGTGGTCCCTATGTGGAAACCACCAAAGTCACCCCAGATTACACTGCCAGGAGTTTATATCTGAATAATTCATTTGTGCATATTTATGATCAGTGACTATTTAACAGCCATTCTGCAAACACTTCCCAAGGAGGGACCTTTCCGGCCTGGGGCAGCAATCCACTATACACTCCTCGAGTCCCTTCCACGCATCAGGTAGAAGACAAGTACAGAGTGGCTGCCAAGAGCAAAGCTGCAGCGGCCAGGCTCTCCCTGCACGGCACGCCTAGGTACGGGATGCTGGGCATGTTCACCTGGCTCGCCAAGCTTTAGTTTTGTCATCTATAAAAGAGCATGATGGCACACACCTCACAGGTCTATCTGGGTTAGAGGGGTATAGCACGAGCACCCAGTGAATGCCATTTCCTGCCCTCAGCACCCTCCTCACATGGTCATTTCCCTTTCACCCTCCACCCCCGTAAGCTTTCCTTTATAGCACTTTCTAGTTTCTAATTATAGTTACTCACCATTTTAATGACCTGATTAACATTTCTTTCTCCCACTGGACCATAAAATTTACAGAGACTCTATTTAATCCCAAACTCCCAACACCTAGCAGAGTAGCATATGAAAGTGACTCAATAAATATCTGTGGAACTAAAAATCAATGTTGATAAATGCACAAAACAGAAAGTTATAATATCAGCCCTCATCAAGGAGTTCGCAGTCAGTGCAGCTATTATCAATTATAGCTGCAAGTCAGACTCACTTGGGGAGTAATACGTATTTTTTAAACTTTAATACCTAGTCCTACTTTGGAACAACTTTAGGATTGTGAGCTTAGAGGATATATGTCCCTTTTTTGTTTTTTAAGAGTTGTTCAAATGATTCTAATGAACAGTCAGGGGTCAGAAGCATGGTTCTGGTTCAAGAGAGCTGGCCAGGAATCCCACCACCCTGGGACACGTGTTCTCCTACAGAAGCATTGTCTGAAAGGCCCTCCTGCAATGAGGGAGGCATTCTACACCTACACTGACCAAGACATGAGCCCCTAGTCACGTGTGGCCCTTCAGTCTTTGAAAGGTGACTTTAGAACTGCAGAGACTGAGGAACAGAACTTAAAAGCTCATTTGACTACTAATTAATTTAAAAAACCATATACAACTAGAGGGTGCTCTAATGGATAGTGCACACCTAGGGGGAAGCACACAGAACCACCCCTGGTCCTGCTGGTGGACCCGAACTCATCTGTGGCCCCATCCACAAGGAGAGTACAGTCTAGTGGAGAAGATGGCACCCCAGCCCTGCAGAGATCCCTTCAACTCTCCCACCATGCAGACAGGTGTCATTTCAGGGCAGCTGTGACCAAAGGAAACCCTTGAACAACACAATGAAGCAATCCCCAAGGAAAACGAGCTGCCGAGTGACAAGGTCACTGTAGCTACGGAGGGGCATGCATCTTGAGCAAGGACACTGGAAGAGCGTCGCATGGATCCCAGCACAGTAAAAACAGCAGCACCTCCTGGCTGAGGAGCAAGGGTCTCCCTTCCGTGGCTCACAAGCTGAGCCTCTTGCGTGAGGAGAGAACTGACAGCTGTTCCTGAGGCAGGTAATGGCTCATCAGGCTCCAACGTTGTCTGTAGATTCATGAAATGAGAGAGACAGCACTCAGGCTGCGTGACTGGGTCTGGGCCTTAAATGAGCCCCAAAGGGTTATGTGTTGAGGGCTTGGTCCCAGCTTAGGCACTCCTAAAGGTGAAGGAACCTTGGGATGTGGGGATTAGTGGGAGGAAGCTGGGTCACTGGGGGTGTGTCCTCAAGAGGACATCAGGATCCTGGAGCCTTTCTCTTTGCTTCCTGGCCACCATGAGGGTAGCAGCTTTGTTCCACCACTCGCCCTGCCATGAGATTCTGCCCCATTACAAGCTCAAAGGGATGGGAGCAAATAATGCACTGAAACTTCTAAAACTTCGAGCCAAAGTCAGTCTTCCCTCCTTTTCTCAGTTGTCAAAGTGCTAAAAGCTGATGAACTCAGTGGGTCTGCCATGCTTCCCACCTACCATTTGTTAAGCATCTACTATGTGGAGGTAGAGTACTCAGTGCCTTAAAAATTCTCTCCTATGTCTATATAATGCACTGCAAATTAGATACTACTTTCTTATTTTATGTGAGGAAATTCAAGACTCACATAAATTATGTTATTTACCTGACTTTAAAAAAGTAGGGCAAAGCTGGGATTTAAAGTTGGACATTTACTATTGGAGTTTCCTTTTTAAAAGGGTATACTGTATTCTAAACACACACAGATACCATTTGTTTTTTTCCAAATCCCAATAAAGGCTTCTGTGAATCTCCTTGTATATATTTCAGATGTATTTTCACTGGTGCAAAACATACATACCTACAGAAAGTGCATAAATATTAACCGTAGGATTTGAAAAATTATTATCAAGTCATGTAACCAATGCAAAAAAAATAACAGTACAGTCCCTCAAAAGACCTTTATGGTACTTGCTGGTTATTTATCCCACTTACCACCCAAAAAGCTAAGATCAATCAAGGGCCCAACACACCATGAAAATTCATTAAGATGAAGCAAAAGATAGAGGTTATGAATTAGATTGGTTATTTAGGCCAGAAACTTAAAACAACACTCGGTCACTATATAACTAGATCATCATTTATCTACCTGAATTAGACATTAATATTTTATTGCATATAAAATTATTGAATGGTATCAAGACATTGGGGTGCAGAAGGTATCAAAAATTAACATCATAGACCATCTTGAGGCCTAGAGGGTTTGAAAGAAGACAAGAGGCTATTAGGTTTCCATTTACTAAGGCTGGTGATTCCCAGCTCTGCTGAGCGGGTTAGAGCCATAAAGCACCTGGGGATCAAGTTTGCCTTTGTTCATGCTCCTTTCAGCTCTATAAATGCACAATGATAAAATGAAGAGGAACCCAGCATTTATCAACTCCCATAACACCAGACCCCACGCGGGCTGGGAATGCAGCTCAGTGGTAGAGTGCTTGGACGCTCATCACCAGCTCAAGGTCATTTTGTTAATAAGCAGGTTAGAAGGAAAACCCTAATCTGTCCCACAGGGAAGCCTGGGCTCTTTGTATTACAGTCTACTGTCTTCCCTACCCTGGTCTCCTGAGAAGTTATAACAAGCCAACTGAATTCTCAGAGAGTCACCTCCAGGCAGGTGAGCTGGGGCTGTAACAGTGATAACAAGATGTGAGTCAGAGCTTGAAACTCATTTTGCTTCCAAGTCTCTCCTCTCCCGCTGCACTACAGCCTAACATTTCTTATTGGTACCCATTATTTTTCTTAATTTAGTAGTTTCTTCTTATTCACTAAGAAAACACTTTTCTTTCCAGGTTGACAAAATTAATAGATCAAAGCCAAAACACTTAGTTTCACAGGTTCTTTGGCATCCTCTCTGACCAAATAAGATTGCTGGCAAGTCTATTCAAGATCTGAACTCAACCTTGCTCCCTCTGATTTCCACACCAGCCCGTGGTCGATGTGACTTTCAAGAGTGCACAGGCACTACCAAGAAGGGAGACTCCTGTGTGTTTAACCGAGGCCAGTGATTCACAGACTGATCAACCACACAGATTTCAAATATCACTTGTGACAAAAATCACCTGTCAAAGTTTTTAAATGCATAATAAAACCCATGGTAACTAACCTTTTTTCTTCCTTGTCCTCTGGAAACTGTTTAACAGCAGCAGACTGTAAACATTACTTACAATTCTGATTTGTGAAGTGCTTACCTTGACCAGAATTGTATATTGCTTTCACAGACTTCTTCACTTTCTGCAAGGCTGTTCTATCTTGGTCTAGAGCCTAAAAGAGAAAAACAAGAAAAACGATGTTTGAAATTTTGGTACATAAAAGAAATGAAAAGGGGGAAAAAATCTCATTCACAATTACATTTGCTTTGCCAAGCACCAACGCAACAGTGAGCTGATATTTATTAATAATAAACCGTCTCACAGAAAGTGCCCAAGCTTTGAAGAGCTAGGTTTGAGGAGCTAGGTACATGTGGAATCACTCCACAAAGCTCAGTGTGGTGTGAAATGCTAACAGGGCAGCAGGGCAGCTACCATACGGAGAACCTACAAGACATTTAGGAAATCGTCAGACTCGTTTCCTTCTCCTTGAGTTTACACCTGGTGAGGGAGGAAGGCGGGCACGAGATGACAGCACAGTGGCCAGGGAACAGAGCACATGTGAGCACCCGATGGTGATTTCAGCCAAAAAAAAAAAAAAAAAAAAAAAAAAAAAAAAAAAAAAAAAAAAAAAACACAAAAGAAAAAAGAAAAAACATTTGGGAGAGCGTAAGGAGGAATGATCTTCTTGTAAGTGCTTTAAATTTGAGGATTTCAGTGCGAAAAACAACTGAGTAGGGAAGCTGTATTTTAAAAATCTGTCTCTAAGAAAGCAGTATGGAAATGCCACCAAGATGCTGGTGATGCTCCTAAACAAGCTGAGGACAAGGAAACAGCACACGTGTGTCAGTCCCCTTGGGCTCTAGGCGGGATGCTGCTGGGACTCTTAGTGCAGGTGCTGGATGTACAGTTAGGAAGAGCGGGTAAAAATCCAGCAGACGGTACACTCAGGGTATGAACTCTTCAGTATATACATCAACCTCAAAGCCAAGTTTTAGAAGTGGGTGTGTTCTATATATATGGCACACTGAACAAACTTCCAAAAATAATCTCTGGTCCCTTTCTGCTTCCCCAGGGTCTGTGATCCACAGGTTGGGAAACCCTAGCTGTGTGTCAATATTTGGAAGGCAGAAGCAAGGAGCAGAATAAGATGATCAAGTGGAAATACATTTTAAAACAGTAAGTGTACGCTGACCTCCATTACAGCAGCTCAGAAATGCAGATGAGAAAACTGAAGCCCTCGCTGAGGGCGGCGGAGAGTTGAAAGGGGAAGGCCAGGGTGGCAGGCACCTGCAGTTCCCCCTGTTCTGCACACTGGTCCTCCCTGCCTTTCTACACACCCAGGTCAACTGCGGCTCAAGTGCCCTTTTCCTTCAGCCCTCTAGACACCAATGACTGGTCAGGGGCACCTGACCCCTGCTGGGCTCTAAGTCCCTCCTAGGATTTCAGCACTTGAGAATAGGGATCACGAGGTCTCTTTGATGAGGTCAGCCTGGGACCACCAATGGTTTGTTTCTAGATGTGTGAAGAATCTGGTCAGATTTGACACTAACAGAAATAAAGCAACAGATGAAGTGGAGAAAATCTTGGTACCATCTCAGTCCTTGCTTCTAGCCATACTCCAGGCACATGTCACTGCTAACGTTAACCGCAGTCCAAGTACACGAGACATTGAACTCTTTCTGTCCCAGTCAGTTGAGGTTGGGATCTGGTCACTTGGAACCACAAATCCTAAATAATGCAAGAGGTAAAGTTTACTGAGCCTCACCACAGGTCAGGCAGAACAGTTGTTACACAAGGTACATATGCTTTCAATCATTTTTTTGTACTAAATCTTCTAAAAACAACCCTGTGAAGTATCAGTTCCATCAATTGGATGAAGAACTGTGAAGGGCCTTCATTGAATGTTTACAGGAATGGAGGGAGGGAAAGCTGAACTCCTTTGCCCAGGTCACAGAGTCAGAAAGTGCTGCAGCACATTTTGCTTGCTGCTTCTATCGGGATGCTGGTGTGAAGACCAGGGTTAGCAGACTGAATGTGTCTGTTACCATCATGCCTATCACTTACACTACACCTCTGCATTTTTTTTTTTTTTTGCCAATCATGGCCCACTAGTATTTCTATTTAATGCTTTTTATTTTAACTCAAATAACTGCATTATAAAAACTACAATAAAGAGAAAATTGGACTCACTTCCAGTATTAGAAGAAGCGCTAGAGATTAGTATGTACCACACTGCCAACCATATAAAATGTTCATGTGCTTAGTGAATTGATCATGCTCAAACCCCAGTCACGGTGCACACCACATGTAAGGAAATGTTTTCTGAGTCAGTTTCAGGGAAAAGATATATTCTGAGTTAAAGATTTAAGATCTGTATTTTAGAGAAAAGAGAAAGATACTGAATATTGAGTAAATATTTAGTGCTAAGGCAGATACCATACGAAGAGAGTTTCCCTCAATTCTCTGGGAAATTCTATGCAGTAAGTACTATCATTATATGCATTTAATACATGAGAAAGCAGAGGCTTGCAATGGTTAACTTGGGTGGTAGAGCTAAAATCTGAACCCAGGTCTTAACAGAGCACCATCTCCTAACTCTACCCAGGTCTGCATTCAGAGGAGCTGAAACTAAAAATTCAGTCTGATCACACAGGTGAGGGCATTCACCAGTTCTCAGAGATAATTAAGAAATTATAAGACATTTAATTGCTAAAAGAGCACAAAGGAAAGAACAAAAGTAAGCACTCCTTTAAGAGACCGAATCCAACTGGACTGTCCCTTGTGAGCTGTTTTTGTGGCAAGGACATTTAAATGCAATGCTAATAGTAACAGTCATCACTTTTTCTAAAATACATTATTATTGTCGTCTTTTGGGTTCTAGAAAGGTAAAATGGCTTGCTAAGTGCTCCATGATGGCTAAGACAAGAAACGGCCTGCACCTTCTCAACCATGACAGCTACATGCTGGTGAAGCACATCCTCATCTCCCCTGCACCTTAGCATTCCGCACTTCTTCCGGAGACGAGAAAACGACCTACCAGTTCAACTTTGGGAGTAAAGACCCCAGAAAGGTGGGCCTACTCAAACAGGAACTAGTGTGTGGGCTTTGATATCCATGCTCATTGTAATCAACAACTCCAAAGTGAGCAAAAGTATGTGGACGTTCCCTACTAACGTGTTTTATGAGCCATACGTCACCTTCTTTCCCTTTTGGGACACCTGGGGTGAGGCAGGAGGGAAATAGTCTCAGAACCTAAGTCGAATAGAACTCATGTTTAACCAACTCATCAATGAACCGATCAGTGTACAGTTCACCTACTGATTTTTAAAGGATATTAGCAGCATTCCCATTTGACGGCTACAGTAACAGTTAAGTCTGGGGACACTTTTTTTTTTCCCTAAGCTCGAGTGTTTGGCCACTGGCGATAAGAAGCCAAGTAAAATGTGCTTCTTAGAGTCCATGTTTTAGAGAGCTGGAGGATGCTGTCCTTCAATCAAACAAGGCTCCCTCTAGTAATAACATGTCTAAATGTGCGGCAAAGTTGTACTACCCTCACATGCAGAACAACTGCAGTGACATCCTGTGAAATGCCATATACGTAAAATCAGACAAGAGCTAAGAGAAAAATGGCAAATAATATGGGCTTACAAACCCATTATCTTTAAACCATTAAAAGTACGATAAAATACGTGCTTGTCTTTCTAAGCGTGCTTTTGAAGTTGGCCATCTCAAAAATGTGGGAGATAGGAAGAGAACGAAGCTGCAACTAAATGCACAGAGGAGAATATACTCATCTTTAATAACAGAATAGTATCTGACCTGCTTAAAAATTGGCAGGACAGCACTTCACACTCTCTACGTTATTCAAGAGCAGGACAGTAATCTAGGAGAGCACTTCCAACCGCGGCATGGAAGCTTTCTACTTTCACACTCTGCCTTAAGTTTGGTTACTTGAATTCTAGACACAGAGAAAACGGTATGTGAGAACAGGCAGCCAGAGGGATTCAGAAAAAGCATGCAATCTGGACTTAAGAAAGAGAAATTCCTCAAGTCTGAGGCTACTCAGGGTAAGATGTGGGACCTTTCCTACCCCTCCAGGCCAAGTGGCATCTTGGTCACGGTTCAGTCCAACAACTGTTCTCAGCTGAGTACACTAAGCCAGCCTCCCTGTTCCCAGCTTGGGGCAAATGCCCAGGCTTGTCCCTCTGCCTGCAACCCCCTTCCTCAGGCTCTCCACTGATTGGCCTCAGATTAAAAGCCCCTTCAGAGAGGTTTTATGGATACCCTAAAGCCATGAACCCTCAAGGCCACCTATGGGCTCCTTTCAAATAAACTTTATGCTGTTTGCTACAGCGTTAGCAACCCTGAAATGATCCTGTTCATGATGTGTATTTTTAAGGTACTGAACAACCTTCACTAAAAGAATGAAAGTTATATGAGGCAGGGGCCTTGTGTAAGCTCAAAAATGCTTGTAACACAAAGCACAAAGTGATTTTATACACGAACAAATGAAAATGAACTCAGCACTGCTCCACAAAATGTGTGACTATGTAATGTTAAGATCTGCCTTGAAAATGGTGGGGAAAAAAGGAAACTTTGGACTCAACACATGGGCCGCTATAATTCTTCCCCTAACGGTTCTCAAGAGCTCAAGTGGATGTGCACGTTAGATATCTACTCAGCCAAACGTGTGCATGCAATACGACCACAAGGCGCTGAGATCAATGGTGGGACAAGGACAGAGCTTGCACATTCTAAGTGAGTTGCGTACTTAAAATGTTGTTCTGGCAACGTCTTTAAAAACACTTTATTGAAATATAATACACTTACATTGAATGAGCAATGGTAATACTATTGCCATTATTCACTAAATTTTTATTTTTTCTTTTCAATTATACTCAATTAGGAAAAATGTTCTTATTTGGGGGAGATTTGGTTTCAAAAAATAAGCACAAATCATTAGAGCTAAATCTTATGAATATACTCAGGGACAAAAAAAAAAGTATGTGGCAGTAAGATAATAGCACGGAATTTCTTAGAGATATGTGGAGGTAGACCAAAATCACAGCCGCCTTCCAGGGATGCCCTGAGCATTTACTGTGCTAATACACCTATAGAAGTGGCTAACGCAGGCCTTGTACCGGCAGACGCTGAAAAACAGCTGTCAATCATTACCCTCTCAAGGCAGTTCCAACAGAAATTCCTGACCTCCCTTGGAACAGGGATAGCAAAACATCTCTAAAATAAGTACTCCTACACCAAAGTGTTTTTAATGAAAGGATTTAAAAATTCATTTTAATTGCTTTTAGTTGCGTTTCAGAGGTCATTTCAAAAAGACTTTTTTTTGTGGCACTGGGGATTGAACACAGGGCCTTGCACATGCTAACTAAGTACACTTTGTACCACTGAGCTACACCTTAAATCCAAAATGCATTTATATGGATATATTCGACCTATACTCACCACAAAGCAAATGTTTTTCTTAGGTATTATTATTATTATTATTTTTTTTTTTAAAGAGAGAGGGACAGTGAGAGAGACAGAGAAAGAGAGAAACAACTTTAGTTTTTCACATGGCCTCAGTTGCTCCAACACTCAGTTGTGTATGTGGTGCTGGGGTTTGAACCTGGGTCCTCGTGCTTGCCAGGCAAGCGCCGAAACCGCTGAGCCACCGCTCCAGCCCTTCTTACGTATTATTCTATTAGTAGCGAAGACCACCCTGGCCTAGTTTTGGTTCAGATTTTCCACTGATTCAGCCAGTAAGTACGCCTGGCACTTCAACAGGCACCAGCCAAGGTGAGAAAAACCAACCCCTGCACCTGTCCCTACCTCAGCAGCTGCACGCCCACTCTGCTGTTCTCTTGCCACAGCAAAGCAAAAGCAAAAAAAAAAAATAAGAGAGAGGGAGGGAGAGGGAGAAATCCTTTTGGGATGCCTAGGGCTACTTTGGATAGAATTCATGGAGTAAGTTATGCATAAAATCTTAATTCCTATGCTAGCCTTCTGTCATTTCACTTTTACTTTAGCTGTTTAAGTACCTGTATCTCTTCTGCTACTCCATTAATCCAAAATTATGTAAGGAAAAATATCAGGATAACACCCATGTTTCTTTCTTTCTTCACCCAGAAAATGCTTTGTACGGATTTACTGATTCAAATGGAAGGCTCCCTCTCAAGCAAGCAAGGATCACTTCATTCGCTGCTCTTTAAGAGCCATCCAGGTGGGTCCCACTACTGCCTACAAGGCCCTCCGTGATCTGCTCCCATCTTCTGACGTCTGCTCCCACTCTCCCCAACACTCATGATGTTCCAGCCATACCTGAAGCCTTCCTGACCCACCAAGATTGTCTCAGTTCAGAGCTTCTGCCACTGTTGACCTCTCTCCTAAAACCTTTCTCAAAACTCTCTTCCCCCAAATCTAAAGGGGCCTGATCCGCACTTCTCTTTACATTCAGCTCAGTCTTCCCCTGAAAGGCCTCTCTGACCATCCCATTCCTGTTCAGCACTCTCTTACATCCTACAGAGCACTGACATTCTCTGAAATCACCAAGATGATTGGTGTGCCCATGTTTATTACAGTGACTTTAAAGGTGTATTAATCGATGACAGCTGGAGGGCTGAATCGAGGGTGTGCACATCAACCTGCTGTAACCTTCTGACCCAGACTAAAAGGCTCCAACATGCAGCAGGCACCAGACTGACTGGGGCATGCCATGAAGGCAGAAGGATGAGCGAGCAAGCAAGTGCTAGAGGGAAGGAGCACTGCTCTGTGCCTGTCACATCTGAGGACCTACAGTGGCTTCTGGAGAACTGTGGCCTCTGGACGTTCTGTGGGCAACACACCACCTCGCACCCCTCCTGAACTAGTGAAGAGATGGTCCCAGAACCCGCAGACCTCCTGCAACCAAAACAGCGCCTATTCCTGGAGGCTGAGAAAGCATCCAAAAGGACCATGTGGGCACAGAGACCCTGGCAAAGGCAGATCTATCCCTTTCCCTGAGAAAACAAAGGCAGTGGGCAGAAATGAAATCAAAACCCATGTCTGAAAAATGCTTCTCATCATTTCTACCACCTTGAGTTATTTTTCCATGCTTTTCATGCACCAAAGGGGCTGTGGGTTAGGTAGGAGATAGAGGGGAGTGAAGTGTAGCCTGCCTGTAGAAAACCTTTGGAACAGCAAAGTAAGTTCCACGGGGTCCAAGTAAGTTTCAAGGGGTGACAAAAAGAAGCGGGTAGGGGAAGAGCAGAAGGGAAAGACATGACAGGGCCTGCTGTGCAAGGTACTGCTAGGGAGGTGCTGCTCTAAGTGATCTTGAGCTCCTGCGGTGACGGTGATGGTGTTCATGGTCATCAGTCCTACACTTGGAACAAGCAGGCTCAGAAGACAAGCAGAGGCAGAAAAACACGGAGCAGAAACATCTGTGTGAGGACGCCCGGGGTGCTACCACTCAGCCTGAGACCCAGCCATATACATGACACCAGCAGTTGCAGGAGGGGCTACCCAGGAAGCAGCAGCCCAGAGGCCTGCCGACAGCGGAAGAGCAACAGGGCAACAGCAGCTTATGGGAAAGGAAGAGGTAAAGATGTTATCATTTGTTAGTTTCAAAATTATTAAGAGTTGAATGAGGCTGATACAGAAGGGGAAATGATCAACCTAAAAATTTTGATTTGCATAATGCCACCAAAAAATGGAAAGTTAAGACATCACACGTAAAAGTTTTAAGTTGTTCCTTTGTGCTGTTGTAGACTATTAAAAAGCATCCGGGAAATTCAGATCTCCTGCACTTCCACAAGCTTCCATCGGAAGCATGGAACGTCCTCTGTCATGCCTGTAGTTGAACAGCTGCAAGGGATGCAACGTGACCCACAGACAGCAAAGGTCTGTCAGTGCTGAACTTCAAAGGGTCTGAGCCCTGCTTGACAAGTTATTTCACAGTTCAGACTTCCGATAAAGATTCAGTGGAGCACTTGGAGTGATACCTCCTGAACGATCCCCTAAGAATCTATTCCATGCCAGCAAATACCACAAAACTGTAAACTCTACACCAAAGAAATGCTCCTGCATAAAACTAAGTCTGCTTTCCTGTGCAGGTACTACCTACCCACTGGGTGCATGCTAGGCAGACAGGACATGCTAGGCGCACAGCAGTGTTGGTATGCATCAGTTAAGCGAATCTGCCTCTGTAGGAAAAGCAGCTAGAACTCGACATGAACGGGGCAGAACCAGAACCCCATGTGCTGCATTATTTCTCATGCACTGTATTTTAAAACCTTAGTGTTTTAAAATCAATTGAAGAACCTTTTTTTTTTTTTAAAGACAGAGGGAGGGACAGTGAGAAAGAGAATTGATTTTATTTAGTTATTCATGTGGCTTTTGTTGCTCCAATACTTCACTGTATACATGGTGCTGGGGTTCAAACCCACATACTTGCACATGCCAGGCAAGCACTGTACTCAGGAGCCACCACTCCAGCCCAAGAAGAACCATTTTAATTAAGGCAAATACAGCAACTTTTAAAAAACTTTTTAGGCTTGGATGATGTATGTAGAAACAATGGCCCCCAAGCCTCACTCTGTCTTTCAAAAGTCAGTCACATCTATGATGTATTCATGATGAAATTCATTTATTTTTCCATGTGAAGCCCTAGAACCTGGATGAAGGACATTCCACTCAATGAAAAACTCTGTTCAAAGGGAGCTTTACGTCAGTCTCACACATAATACACAACAGAAACTGCCTTGCTCCCTCCCTGGCCTGCCCTTCTACAGATAAGAGGGCTGGGGGAGCAGGTCGGGAAGTCTAGGTCAGCAGTCACACCCAACACTCTTCTCACAAAACCACCCTGCCTTTTGGGCTGATGGTGGAATCCAGCAATGTAAGCCAAGAATGCAGGACAGATCCCTGTCAAAGCCAGGCTTAGTGTCACAGGCCTATATCCCAATGATTTAGGAGGCTGAGGCAGGACCACAAGCAAGTTAAGAGGCCAGTCTGGCCCACTCAGCAAGACTCTGTCTTTAAAAAAAAAAAACAAGGGCTGAGGGTGTAGCCCAATGGTAGAGCACGCCTGGGTTTCATCCCATCCTGCAAAACCAAACCAGATGCCTGTCAGGACCCTTACAGCCAAACCTGTCACCATAAAGCTCAGCTGTCCCACACATCCTGAGGCCCAGCCCAGTCTTGCCCAGGAATCTCACTCTCTGCAGCTAATCCCCAGAACCTCTGGGGCCCACACCAGAGGCACAGGTCACCAGCTGGGCTGTCCCGGCCTGGGATCCTCAATGTTCGAGCAATCAGCTACCGCTTGTTAATGGTCCAGCATTTGCCCCTTGGAAGAGGCAGAATGGAATTGTGGAATGACTCTGTCTTGAGAGGTGGTGACACCAAACCCAGGCTTTGAGGTTAGGGAGACCTGTGTGCTTCCTGCTGGGCTGTGACTGTGCTCAAGCTCCTCAGCCCCGAGCCCAGACCACTCTGACACCAACCATTCTGTCAATGCCTTCCTCACACAGCAGCAGGTCAGAGAGCGCTGCTTCTCCTTTCCCTGAAGCTCCTCAGATTCTTAACTCGACTCATTCCTGTCTTCTTCCCTTCCCATACCAATGATGATACAAACGGCGGTGTTTTGCACATCCTCATTTAATCCTTTCAGTAAGGAGGCTTTTCTCACCCACCTTTTACAGCTACAGGAACTGAAGCTCTGATGACCCTAGATCATCCGCTTCTCAAAGACAAGGTTGAGAAGGCAAACCAGATCCTCCTCACCCTAAAGACTGCATTCAACCTTCTCACCCAACAGTGGGGTCCACAGTAGAGAGAACCCTTACAAAAATCAGCCAAGGATTGTGATCAGGAGGTGAGACAAACAGCTCCACAAACCTTCTCCTTCCTCTTCCAGGAGACTATCTGTGAGTCAAAGAGGAATTGCAGTTGGTGGTTTCCTGGAGAATGCCAAGTGGCTCTATAAGCAGGGGTGGGCACCCACAGCCAAGTGGGAAGGAATCCCAGTGGCTCGCTGGGCCGGGCCACCTGAACAGTCAGGACCCAGCACCCTCACACAGGTCTACTGCTCCACTCTGGTCCACGTGGTGTGGGTGGGAACCACAGCAGGGTCTGCCACTGAGCTTCCTGCAGTGTTCCTGGTTCTGAGAACATCAGCCTTGACACTGGGCACCACTTCCACTAAAACTGACTGCTGCCATACAGAAACAGGTTTAACATGGAAAACCAACCACGACAGCACCTGGATATGTGCAGACGTGGGGAAGCTTTCCAGTGTGCTTTGAAATATTGGAGACTTACTGAAGACCACCACTGAGAATGACTGCTACAAAAATTCCTGAGAACAATCGTTGGTTTTACCTTTGGGATAAGAAAAGAAAACAGGAGCTTGCTTGTAAGGGAGAGACGGCTTCTCTACCTGGCATTTCTAACCCACCTACGGCACAGACAGGGCATTCCAGTGCTGAAGAATGTCATGGGAAGTGGACAGGAACACCCAGGACTCAGGCTCCTCTACCAGCAGGGTCTGCATTTCCAGATACCCAGGCCTATGCAGGTGAGACACCTGCTGAAGATGAGAGACCTATGTGAGGTGGGAGACAGACAAGCAAGTGCGTACCCACATTTCTAAGAAGAGACACGCTTAGTGTTCAGAGGCCTTAAGGGGATCAGGCAGATGGAGCAAGTGGTCACACAGAGGACACAGACATCCACACCAGAGGCTGCAGGGAGGAAGAGGCCAGGGCAAGGAGTCTGGAATTTAAACTGAAGGCAACGGTGTGTCTAACATGGAGCCACTGGTGTTACAGAAGAACAAGGTGATTAGTCCTGTCCTCAGAGAAACGTCTCTGTGTCAAGAAGGGAAAATAAAGGATGGACTAGAAGGGAAGACAAGCCAATGAGCTGGACATTACTTACAGAAACTCCTCTGCAGTACCTCTGTAGTGGCTCAATTTACTTCCTCAGCAACCACACCCCAAAATCAAAGCCTCTTACAAATCTTCTCTTCCCTCCTCCTATTCCTTTTGCTACTCTAGTGGGATACATCAAGGTGCTCAGCTGGAAACTATAACTTGGTCCTGCTAAACCCTCTGTATCCAGCAGGACACAAAATGCTGCCAAGTGCATATCCAGCACTTCTTCAGTCCACTCCAACAATTCCCGCAACAGACTTCCATCCTCTGCCCATCTGTCTTCTAGACCAAAGCAGAGGTTTCTAAAATGCAAACCAGATCGCGTCAGCTCTCTGTGACCATGGCTTGAAGAGCCCTTTTCTAGCTCAATGCAAACTACTCTCGCGGACTTCCCTGTGCCACTCTGGATTTTCACTTCATATTGATGGCACTCAACAAATGGTGTCCAGACATACCTCACCCCTTTCTGGCCTCCATGACTTGAGGCACTTGTTCCAGGAGCTACACTTGTCTTCTTTCTGAAATAATACCACGTTACTAACAATCTTACAAATGCATGTTCCTCTGAGGGAGTTTTATTTGATGCTTTGAAACTTCTGCATTCCTTCACTGAGAAACATCTGGCTCCATCCCCTAGTGCTCTGAGAACACTACCTAGGTTTCAGTGACTTGCCCAATGAATGGCAGCCATGTGTGAAGAGCAGATCTGGTGTTTGCAGCGCACATTGAGAACCTGCTGTGGGATCTGCAATGCCAGGCATCTAAACCTGACTGCCCTTCAGATCTCTTGGGTTCCCTGCTTCTGATCTGGAAATGTGTAAGATTAAAACAATCTGCATTCTGGCCTGGCTCTGATGTTCTGAGTCCTGTGAACATTATCCTTCTGTTTTAAACATAATTTTAATTTAAAGAAGTAACAGAATTAGCATCACAGCAGTGGGGAAGGATTTTACATAAAATTTCTATGCTGCTCAAAGAATAAACATAGCTTTAATCTCAGGTGCTACTTCCAGTCATTTGTGTATCTCTTTTTTACACCTGTTATTCTAAGAAATTTTCTAAAAAGTTCACACTGAATTTCACATTTGAGGACCTTAATAATCTTATAAAGCAGGCATTAATAAAGATTTTTTATAGCTGTAGATACTAAATCTGAAAGTAAGGGTCTAGAGCCCAAAAAACTGCTAAAAAACAAAAATCATGCTTTTAACTCTTAGGTATTTAACTCCAAACTCTGCTCCTCCTGCCACGGTGTCTGCCTCTGCAATTCATAGCATGCCTTACCTCCCTTATTGTGCCCCAGCGTGCTGCACACTGAGCTTCCCGAAGTTGGCGCATCGCCCTCTCCAGCTTCTGGGACAGCTACAAGCCCATGGTGGCTTCTCCTAAGTAGGAGTTCAGACCCCTTGCTTCTTCACCAAGAAACCTCAGAGCTGCTGACCAACCAGACATAACCATGGAGTAATGTCTTTTACAGAGACAGAAGAAATTTGGCAGAGGAGACCAGGGTGCTCCAGCCACACATTTGCATGAGGACGATCACGGAAAATGAAGGATTATTTCTCATGAAAAAAAACGATGAGGTTGGGGCTGGAGCGGTGGCTCAGCGGTTTCGGTGCTTGCCTGGCAAGCACGAGGACCCGGGTTCAAACCCCAGCACCACGTACACAACTGAGTGTTGGAGCAACTAAGGCCATGTGAA